>MJUU01015112.1:17111-44002 GCA_002080025.1 Modiolus philippinarum | reverse complement strand
GGAAAACCTGTCTGAGAGTTATAGCCCTTTTTCCATAATTTTTCAAAATTTGCGGATTTTTTTATTTTTTATTTCAAAAACTGTAACAGATAGAGGTGAAGTGTAAATTAAAAAAATGTTCAGCATATCAAGATCTGAAATTTTGAAGAAAAATCAAAGGCCTGTGTATGATTCATTGGCTGTTTTTCACCAATTTTTTTTTTTTCCCCAATGCCATATGGTTATGGGTTATTTCCCTTTAAATTGTGTGTTCAAATCTTCTTTGGTTAACTTTTCTCTTTTAAGCTGTAGAGAAATTCCCTACTATCACTTCATTTAAAAAATTATTTCTTCCATAAGACAGAGAAAAAACAGTGTTTTTGTTTAAATTTCTGCAATTTTTTGCAAAAATACTTTCTTAATCTTTACCTTATTTCATGTTGTAATGATTTTCCTATATAAACATATTGTGTATATATTACAGAGACTTTAGTGTGTAATCACTATCACCTCTACTGACATGAATGTTGAATTAGTTTATCAGCTTCATTGACTGCTTAGTGTTATAAAACCTTTAGTGAGCAGTTGATTAATTAACCTTGAAAATCACTGAATGGATTTGAACAGAACTTGGCATTAATGATGCTTATGAGGTGCTGACTATAATATATATATGTATTGTGACTTTTATGCCTAAATGTCATCCATCTGCGGGGAACTTAATTTATTACTNGACTGTATGGAAAGAGCATACAAAGAATTTTTTATCAGAAACAACTTGGCTAGTCACAGTGTATCTTAGATGGTCGCCTTCAAAACAGATGTCCTTCAAGTTTGCACCTTATGCAAATTGGCTACCAATGGGAAACATAGTTTAATATAGGAGTACATTCAAAGATCTTCTTCTTTAAAACCATTTGGCCAGTTGGAAATGAACTTTGGCACAATACTTAATTTTCTTTAAAATTGTGTCCTGCAGATCCATCCCTTATCCAAGATGGCATGCAATAGGGAAAATAGTTAAATTAAAGTTGGATCATATAACATAAATGTTTATTTACATAGTTTGAAAATGAGACCCTTTAACAAAATTATAAGTTGATTTGAAGTTATGTATTGGCCATGGTCCAGGTGAGCGATACAGGCTCTTGAGAGCCTCTTGTTCTCTTTGTCATGGGTTCAGCCAGATGCGAGAACAATTGACTAATGGTAGGAATAATATTTTTTTCTATTGGTGGTGGGGTCTAAAATATATGGTGTTCCCCCCCGGGTGGTAGATTTAAATGGATTAGCCCTTACTCCAAAAACTATATTCCTTGCAAACTAAGAACATAATATGACCTCTCCATATAAACACATTTGGAATATTTTGATTGTTAGCATGGATTCTGGAGTACTTAGAAATTCAGGAGAAGGTCATTTTATGACCTGGAATACAGGATTACTCTTTATAGGAATCACACTGTCTGTCCGTCTGTCCACACTTCTCATAAGCGCAACTCCTCTCAAACCACTGGAAGGATTTTGATGAAACTGTACACAAAGGAAGGACACTATATGGAGATGTACATGAAGGAATATAGTTATTGTCCGAAACCAGGAAGGGGAGATAATTCGACTTTGACTTTTCGTTGATTCCCTGTGTATGAGTTACCCTGTAAGCGCAACTCCTCTTAAACCTCTTGAAGGATTTTATTGAAAATTTACACAAAGGAAGGACACTATTTGGAGATGTGCATAAAGGAATATAATTAATGTCTGAAACCAGGAAGGGGAGATAATTCTACTTTGACTTTTCGTTGATTTCTCCTGCAGTTATCTTTTTTTCCAAGAAAAAAATTTTAAGAATAGGTATTGTGAAGTCAAACTGTTGGAACTCTGGACACACTTTTTTCATTGTAATCCTCTTGAAAAGTTGTTTTCAAAGTGTTGTAATGAAATTTCTCTAATGCTTATGATTTTTGTGTAAAATGTCAAATAGGCTAAAAAATGTGAATTTCATCAGTCAAGTACCTAACCTGTATGAGTTATTACAGAAAAATAACATGCATGTGTTATTGCTAAGGGAAAAAATTGATAACATATGTATGTTACATGCTTCAAATAGGCATTATGAAGTCATANTTGAAGATTGTATCATTGTGTCCATACTAATGTATTGTGTCCACACTTGTACTGTTTCCACGCCTGTATTGTGTCCACACCAACTTAAGTTTGCACTTACCATATCAATCCAGGGCTCAATGAGCAGGGAGTATATTTCGCTGCCATTCGGTGACAGCTCTTGTTTGTCTGTGAATTTGGAGATTAAGACCCCTACCTCTCTGTCAAAATGATAATAAAATTTGCTTAGTTATATAATAATGTATGTTTCAATGAGTTACCCGACTTCTTATTTTGTGAGTCTCAATAAGGTATGAGTAGTGTTTCTTGCAGCTTTTGAAAAGGGCATGGTAATTTTCACCCTTAAGTGCACATAAAGCGCGATCAATTACACTATTAGGGCACGTTTATAGTGAATGCCCATTTTCACAATGAAGTAAACAACAGTATATATACTTAATAAACATACAGCTGATGTCTGCAATATTAAAGAAAGCACAGTAAAATACACCTGCAGCATGTGAAAAAGATTTGTAACTGGATCCCTGCTGACTAAGATTTTTGGACATTTTAAAAATATTTACCTTTTCAGAGATCTATTGTAAGATAGTCCCATAGATGATGCTACAATTTTTCAGATTCCATATTGTTAGCTGTTCCCCTTCATAAGCATTGTTTCCTATGTGAGTGATAAACTTTGATTGCAATCAAAAGACTGACTGGGAGGTGTTTAACGTCCTTGACTACCTTTGTAGGTTTGCATGGACGAACTTACTAGTAGTAAATACTAGGAATCAAGTGCTAATTTAACTTGGAGCCAAACTTACCATGTTTTCCTATTTATAAAAATTGTTTTGCAAAGTAACAAACAAATGATGCTTAAAAACTTTTTAAGCTTTTTAATTTGAAACCAAATTATTTTTCCTTTTAATTGATATAAAACAAATGTCAGTGTGAATAAAATTATAAAAAATAAAATCCCACAAGTTAAAGGCAAATTTTGATTATAAAGAGGATGTTTTATCACTAAACAACCCTCGCTTTGGTGATTTTCTTCATCTCATTTATCCAAAAAAGCTTGAAATTAAGGATACTACAGATACTTCCACATCAGCCTCGTTCCTTGACTTTCACCTTGAAATTGACAACAGAGGTACATTACAAACTAGGTTGTATGACAAATGCGATGACTTCACTTTTCCAATAGTAAACTTCCCTTTTCTTTGTGACAACATTGCAAAAGCACCAGCATATGGAGTTTACATCTCACAACTCATTCGCTACTCAAGGGCTTGTGGTCGATACAGCGACTTCCTTGATAGAGCCCAGTTGCTTACAAATAGACTACTTAAGCAAGGGTACGTTACCAAAAACTTAAAGTCATCACTACAGAAATTTTACGGCAGACATCACGACCTTGTCGATCGTTACGGGATATCTGTTTCCCAGATGACAACAGATCTTTCCCTCTACAACTAAAGTTTGTTTTTACTCTATTGGATTTGACTTTACTACCGGAGTTGACATGTTTAACACGGGGGGTGTTTATAAGAAGCAGAAGATACTTACTCTACCAGTACACCTGATCTCACCCATGGTTTTTATTGGGTCCGTGTTGTTCATCTGTATGTGTGTCTTCATTTTTCTTTTTTGTCCTGTTCTCAAGTGGTGTCCTTGTTTCTTAGTGTTTCCGATGTTGCCTTTGTCCATGGATTGTTTGTTCTTTGACTGATGGTTCGGTTCTCACTTACTTTAAAGGGAAATAACTCACTTCTCAAAAAACGTGATCTGCAAAAAAAAAATTTCATTTTTTCATTGCAATTAACGGAGAGTTTTTAAGAAAATTTTAATGATAGAAAGATTTGAAGTCTTAAAAGAATAATGATTATAAGAAATTGACATAAAAATGTCATACAGGTAAGCAGTTTATCTCTGATTGACAGGTGGTAATTTATAACAAAGTGCCGACGGTGTTTGTTTACGACTGAACTAATCCTTTAATTAGTATGACAGGCGTAATTAAAGTACTATTTTGAACAAATGGAATAATCTGACACTGGAAATAAACATCATACTTCAATTTTTTACGATTTTCAAAAGAAAACACCTGTTCCAGTTAATTTACGACAGGGCGTCAAGGCACAGAGATTGAAAAAGGGCAGGGCGTCACTGCACGCCAAAATCTGCTGCAGGAAACACTAATGAGAGGGAAGAGGATTGGCATATCTAAATAAGTTGGAATTCAGATGGCGATTAGTTGGGAAACAATTCACCTTATGTAGTGAAATCATAGAGTTATGATGAGGGTTTGGTTTATGACACTCAGAAGGCCACTTTTGATACGAACCAAACAGTTGTAATTTTACCATGTGGAATAAAAACTATTATCAAGCTTCTTTTGAAGAAAATGTTCTATTGTAAAATAAAAAATATGTTTCCTTCTTGGAATAAACCATGATTTAGCTGAAATACTGCTTAAGGTGGTTTAACCCCATTCAAGCAAACAAATATTTGAATGGAAAACTCCGACTATTATTATACTTAACTGAACCTTCAGTTTATGTTTCTGTTGTCTGGGACTGTTAATGATATAAATGCTGTACTTCTTCATGAAGTTTAATGTGAAGAATCTAAAATCAAATTCAAAAAGATAACATCATTTTAATTCAACAAATATACTTTGATTTTTGGTAATTTAAAAATAACATATCGCTGACAGAAGAATTTATAAGTCATTTTCTTCCCTCTTTAACCCTTTCCTTCATAACGACGCCTTTTGATGCCTCTAGGTCCCCCCCTTTAAGGGCTATAGGAGGGTATTGTATTAGACCCTAGGATGAGGATATGGGCTTATTGAACAGAATATAACTTTGGCAAAAAAATTAATTGTTTTTCGCACGCGATACGGGACCAAAAAGATATGTCAGGGGTCGCAGAGGGGGGATGTGCCCCATCTGTCTTGGGGTTTGAAGGGGGGCGTTAGCCCCCCTTGCCGCCAGACCAAATCTGGGGCTTATCTACATCATGAAATAGTGCTAGCTATTCCTCAACACATATATTTTGAAGTTGAACCTTGCTTGGGCATGTGCAAGTAACATTTTATTTTTAAAAAAATTTTTAAAGTATGTTTTGAAGGGAAAAAATGCAAAAAAATATGAGTTTTTTTACGATTTTGAGGTCCCCTGCTGTCTCCATGGCAACCAGTACCAGGGTTTTGGAACCTGTTTTCCAAAGACCACTGACAGGTGTCCAACTTTGCCAATTGCCAAGACTCTGACTTGCAAGACAACAATTCTGCAGCATTCTAAACATTGGGTCCCATTTACTTCTGCAAAAAATGCCCTTTTGGAACTATTTTCATGAAGGAAAGGGTTAAGGTGGTTCGGGTGTCTAAAACTGTGCATCCATCTTGCGCAGGTAATGAAAATTGAAATTCACCATTAAAATGTTGTAAAAATGTTTTTGAATAGTTCATTGATAATTGATAAAATCAAATAAGCAACATTTATGCTGCAGGTGTGCATATGTCACATTTTTAAAAACTCCAATTTTATTAAGGGGAGATAATTCTAAAGAAATAATAAGGGGAAAATCACATTTTCATGATTTTTTTTTCAAAAATATGATCAGTGACCCCAGTTTTTTATTCCATATTTTGAAAGTTATTTCTTTAATACAGTTTATTCTACATTTTCTCTAAAATTTATTGTTTTATTCATTTAAAAATTATAGAATTGTTTTTTCTCCCTATAAAGACTATATTAAAAGCTTCAAAATCTTGCTATTTTCAGCAGCTTCTCTCGGAAAAACAAGTTCGGTGACCTATTGATTTTTCACTAAAATTTTTAAGCGCATGTAAAAAGCTTTTATGTACAAAAAAAAAATAAGAAAAAATAATTGTTTTATCTTTAGTCACCTGAACTACCTTAATTATAATTATCTATTGCTTAGACAGCTATCTTGATTTTGATGGTAGTATTGCTAAAACACTAGCTTCAAAATGATGCTGGTCACATGACCAGGAGCCCATTTTTGTTAAGAAACAAGTTCAACCATTTGTTTACACAATTTGCCGTTTCAGAAACTAAAGCATTGTGGGTAGATTGTACAACATCATTGGTGGAAAATCGATTTTTCGTACACCAAAAATACAATCACTGTACCTACAACTTTTAGTTTCTGGAACGGCGAATTCGATACCAATATAATCTAACAACTTTGGCTTCTTAAAAAGGATGTATAAACTGGGCAATAATAATCAAGCCTCCATTTCCCTGAAAAACCCATCTATTTCAAATCTGACAGTTCGTCCTTACCAACCAATCAGAATAATCCTTGATTAGGTGATGGTAATACACTAATACTGAAAAAAGATAAAATCAATGTAGTTGATCATTAAATAAATTGCGGACCTATAAAGTTAGAAACTGTTAAACCTGTTTAGTCTAGTATGACTGATGAATAGTGAATATACATACAGAATGTAGTGATCATCAAATAATACCTACATGTATATAGAATTATAGAATAAAGTAATCAAGTTAGATCAATCATGATAGGAAAAGAAATAATTAACTGAAATACTATAAAACAAAAAACATCAATAAAATATGTCTCTGCACATTCTCCCCACTGGAGAGAATGTCATTCATGACATCAAGCATAATCACTATAAAACTAGAAAAACTTTGAGCAAATTGCTCACTCTTATAAATACCCTGCTACCCCCATTTGATTCCAGAAATAATATCATGAGGACACTTTTTTAGCTCATCTGGCTATGCCAGGGTGAGCTATTGCCAGCACTTGGCGTCCATTGTCCGTCCGTCGTTAGCTCACTTTCAAAAATCTTCTCCTCTGAAACCACTTGGTCAAATGGAACCAAACTTTCAATGAATCATCACTAGGGTATCTAGTTTCAAATTTGTTATTTTATATGTCTTAGGTAAAAAAACATGGTTGCCGTTACTAAAAATAGAACATAGGGGTAAATTACAGTTTTTGGCAAATAACTCAAAATCGTTGCAGATATCAAAAATCTGATGGGGTAAAAATGATCAGCATGAGAAGATCTACCCATGCTGAAATTTTGAAGAAAATCTGATGACCCGTCTAAGAGTTATTACCCCTTTTCCGTAAAATTTTCAAAATTTTGATGTTTTTAATTTTTTATTACAAAAACTATAACAGATAGAGGTTAAGTTTAAATTGCAAAAATGTTAAGCATGGTAAGATCTGCCCACATGGATATTTTGAAGAAAATCCAAGTACCTATATATGAGTTGTGGTCCTTTATTGGTCAAATTTTTTGTGATTTTTTACTTTTTGTCCTATATTCAAAAACACTTTGAGATAGAGGTCAAGTTTAAATTGCAAAAATGTTCAGCATGTTGAGGACTATATTTTGTTGAACACATTCAAGTTTTCTGACCGCTTCCAAGATGGCCGCCAGCGGGGAACTTAGTTTGCCATTTGACCTAATGGGAAAATTCATACAAAGAACTTCTTCTTGAGAACCACTGAATGGATTTGAACCAAACTGGGCATGAATGATGCTTATGAGGTGCTGACCAAGTGTTGTTACTTTGGGGCCGATCCATCATCCAACATGGCCGCCAGCGGGGATCTTAATTTTAACATTGGACCCTATGGGAAAATACATACAAAGACTTCTACTTTAGAACCACTGAATGGATTTTAACCAAACTTGGCATGAATGATGTTTATGAGGTGCTGCATGACCAAGTGTTATTACTTTGGTGCCAATCTGTCATCTTACATGACCTACAGCATTGGACCCTATGTTAAATGCACACAAAGATCTTCTAGAAAACTGTTAATGGATTTAAATCAAACATGACATGAACGTGTCAGATGCTGACCAAGTTTCACCAGCTGTGAACTTAATTTAACAAAAGATCTTCTTCTAGAGAACTGCTTAATAGATTTAATCCAAACTTTGCTTATGAGAAGCTGACCAAGTGTTGTTACTTCAGTTCTGATCCATCATCCAACATGGCTGCCAGCAATGAATTGGACCCTAAGGGGAAATTCATACAAAGATATCATGGAAAACCATTGAATGGATTCAATTTAAACATTACATAAATGAAACTTGTGAGATTTTGACCAAGCTTGTTACTTTGGTGCTGATCTGTCTTCCGACATGGCCACCAGTAGCAAAACTTAGTTAAACATTGGAACCAGTGGGAAATGCATAAAAAGATCTTCTCCTCTGAAACTGCTTGAACAATTTCAGTAGAATTTTGATATGATAGTCCTTATGTGACCTTCTTCAGAGTTTTATGTTAAATAGCTGCCAGCAGGGAACATAGATTAACATAGGCCCCTTAAGTCAAAAATCTTCTCTGAAACTGCTTGAACAATTTTAATTAAATTTTATAAAAAGTTTCTGATCTTTATGTACATACACCACCAAAGATGGACCATCAATTGGGAATTATAGTGCTGCAGGACCCAGGTGAGCGATACAGGCTCTTGAGAGCCTCTTGTTTAATTTTATATTGCTTCTTTTTTCAGACCAATAAGGGAAGACTTCAACAGAAATTGGGTAAATTCATTTATAAAGATTGTGGTGGAAATGCAGGACAAATAAAAATGCTCAAATTGTTACCTGACCCTCTCAGTTTCCCAGGTCAAATTGAAGTAGCTGCATCATTGGAACTCAATCAGACATTAAATGCACCTTTAAAGGTATTATTAACAACGTTAAATAACATGATTGACTTAATGTAGATGGACACTAATATTTACATCCATGATATTTAATTATAAAATTGGCACAATTGAGGACAGGATCCTACAGACTTGAAATCTGCAATAAAAAGTATGGGTCACCATGCTTGTTTTTTTCTAGAATCAAGGTTTAAGATTGTGCATTTTTGGCCATTTTTGCACCTAAATTTACATAGAATGCACTCGAAAATATGGAAAGGCAGACTTAAAAGAAATCAACCTTTTATCCTCGAGAATTTTTTTATACCTTTGTTAATAGATATTTATAATCTCAACTGCTGGAAAAGAAGACAAAATGTATATGTCACCATGCTTTGAATGGAGATATTTTATAAAGTTTCTGTAGTAAACATTATTTATGGGAAAAGTGAGTTAATTCGCTGTAAAGTGAGCAAAATATGATGATTCAAATTAGTCAGTCGATTATGACATCACTAAGGAAACCTAGTCGAATGAACGTTCCGGCAAAAAAATCAAACCAAATCTATATCAGATTCTATATTTTTCAAATGCGTGATTAAAATGTGCAGCGTAACAATGTCTATATACCTTAATAAAACAGTATAAATGTAGCAATAGGTTTTGATGGCTAAATGAATTTAATGCTGTCATTATCTGATTGTTTTATATGTACAGTTGAACTTAGATGGGCCGAAAACCCAAGGGACTGATGAAAACAATTCGAGCAAGAGGGGTGTTCAAGTTATCGAGGTTGAACTATGTTCAAACTTGAACAAAGGTACCAGAAAATGGGCTTGAGACATTCATGGTGTTCAAGCTACATTGTATTGCAGTTTGAGCCATAAAAGTTTTACCGTATAATTCTATAAAAGGCCGATATGTGATTTAAATGAAACAAAACAAGAAAGGTCTGCTTTGATTGTTTTCCATTGGTGCAAATTTTGTTGTCTTTTAATGAAAGATTTCTTTTTTTGTATGAATGCAAAAAGATTTGCATTATTATGGTATGGCATTGGCATTGTCATCTGTGGATAGAATAACTTTGGTTCGATTGGATGTTTCATTATCAGATTTTAGTCTGATGTTTTTTGGCACTTCTATAAGCAGGCATTTTCATTTTGTGTTATTAACTAAGTAATTTAAGCAGTTTGATAGAAATCTGTGAGGAAGTAAAACTGGTGATGAATTGTTTTAAAAGTTTATTGGTTGAAGAACAATTTACCTTTAAAAATATGTTAACTTTAAACACTGCAAAAGCAGCCCTTAAAGTAGGATTTAATTCAAGGTTGCCAGTTTGGCCACCATCCCTAAAATGTTTGTGGCCAAGCTAACACAAATCAAAAAATATTTTTTCCCAAACATTCAGTGGCCAGTTGGCCAGCAACAATTTAGTTTTGATGACCAATCTCAAATTTTAGAAATACTGGTTTTTCTAAAATTTTGCACTTCCAATCTCAAATTTTAGAATACTGGTTTTTCTTCCACGGGCCCTAGAAGACATCAATGTTGATTATCTTGGCCAATCCCTACCTCTGTCAGCTTGTTTTTTAATCTTTTTAACCTTTTTTTGTTTTGATATGTGTACCGATATATATTTTTTGTTTTACCTTTTATCGCAGTTCGACAAGAATTTTAACTCGTTTGTTTATCAAATTTTAGAAGGTTTTGGCCACCATTTAGTAAACTAAGTTGAGTTCTGAATAGGTTAATTAATAAAGTCAGATTATATCGGCAGTAACTTATTCGTGATTTGTCTAAAAAGTCAGATAAATTTATACCTTACAAATCAGTTTGTTAAAAGGTAAGGTACGTAACTCTTGAATTAATTATACCCTTGTATAAATACTTAGAGTTTCAGTCAATGAAAATACTTAATACACATACTGTAAACCGAGAAATTTTGCGCCGTCTTTATTTTGCAGTAAATTGACAGGATTTTAGTTCGTGCAGTTTTGAATTCACACTGTCAAATTGTTGAGCATTGACTTCAATAAGTATTTTCACGCCAATTTATTTTGCGCTTCCATTTCAAACTGGAAAATAAAACTGTCGCGAAAATTTCAAGATTTCAGTATGCAGTTGCACAAATGAGTGAACATCAACATTTAGAATTACTGGTCATTGGTTAAGTAAGAGTACTGCATGGAATTTTCATGTGAAGCTTGGAATTTCTTTAATAACTGCATACTTAAATATCAAAACTTCAAAGGCAGACATTTTATGTTTCTGCTTAAAATATGATAGTATATACTTACATTTAAGTCTCATAATCCATGTAATATGAGGAAGGCCAGACCTCTCTTGGGATGCCAAGATTATAAGTTTTTAATCTCTGGAATTCCTGATTTCTATAATTTAAAACCAGAATCTTGAGCAATAAATGCACTTCAAATCAGGATTTCATCAGTTTTAAGTTCTTTCCGTATTTCGAGATGTCAGGATTTAGAAAAAAAAATAAAGTCAGGATTCTGAGGGATGAGATTCCCTCTGGCCCCCTCTAATATGTGAAACAATACAGCTATTAAAAATACATGGACTTGTCCACATGAATTGCCAAAGGAGTGAGACAGGGTATGTGTCACCTGATATACATGCATTACCGATGAAAGGATTATGTGATTGATACTAGCAATTCTTATTTGGCTGTACTAGCTGATATTGATAGTGTCATGTGCTTAACATATTGTTATAGAATGTTTGAAATAATTCTCATAGAAATTGAGTGTGGGTATACTATATATATAACACCATTTTGTAGATTACTGGCATATTTACATGTAGACATGATATTTTTAAACATTTGTGTATCATCAGTTTAGAGCAATCTTGTTACAAATAATGAAATTGTGTACTACACTATTTATACACATTTTATGCTATATGAATGCACAAATTATCCTGAAATAGGAAATTTTATATGAACAGACTATGATTATTTGTAGATGAAACTTACAATGGTAAAGGACAAAGTAACCCTGCCATGTATTGGAGGAACTTTAGGATCATGTACTTATGAGGATGTCTGTTCAATGCTCTCTAATGTTCAAAGTTGTCCAGATCCACTAACTCAATATGGCATCTCTTGCAAATGTCCATTTGGAAAGGTTTGTGTTACAAAGACATTTTTATGTGCAGCTCTATAAAGATAGACACTTGTGTAACAGTGTGTTGATTAAATTACAAACACTATACTCTAAGTCAGGTGTATGTCCTTCTCACCATTTATTTTCAATGGCAGTATACTATAGTTTAACTTGAATAAAGAATTATTAGGTATAATACTTGGATAGCATTCAGTTTTGTGTTCAAAGGCACACAGGGCTATAGAATTGAGTCCCCTTGGAGTGGCATTTTTTTTTGTTTATAATCATTAATAGCTTGATATGCAAGAACTGGAAACATTTTCTTAAAAAGGAGCATCTATTGAGACAAGCAAAACTGAATTAATATGAGAGTTCCTTATTCTATGTTTCTACTAATTATTATAACAAATACATGAAGAATATAATTTAGGCCACATTATACACAGAATCCATTCAGTAAAGGATTTTTTCCATTTAATAGTATATCATGACAAATAAACTGTACTAAGATCTAGTTAAAAAGTATTAAAATTAGTATTTTTATACCCCTGCTCCGAAGGAGCAGGGTATACTGTTTTTTCTCCCAACTCGGACAAGGAAATCCATTGTTTTCGCGGTGCAAGATTTTTCTGTCTTTTCTGTCAGACAAGCTACACACGTATATTCCTGCGAGTTTTTATATCATAAAAATAAACATAGCTTAGTCCACATGAATCGAAAATGATATAATTTAAAGTATTAAATAGTATACTGGCTACCTAAGAACGCCAAAATTTGAATTAAAACACACAATAAATGCATAAATTGTGTGCACCGAAATAACCCGAACTCGGGCGTGTGCTCCATGCTTTATGACGTTCTGAAAAGGGAAGTTATTCACTGATGTCAACCATGGCGTTTCGGCGGTGATTTGTTTGATTTTTTGAAGACTGAGGGGGAGAAAAATAATCAAACACCAGCGAGAGGGTCAGACAAAAAAAAATCTCAGACACCCTCGGGTAAGATTTTATGGCGTCTCGGACTCAGCAAGCTTCGTCCGAGTACTTGAAATCTTACCCTTGGGTATCTGAGATTTTTCTGTCTGACCCTCGCCCTAGTGTTAGATTCTTATAATCTCTGTCAGACCGTCCGTCCATCCATTGTCACACATTATTTTTGTCACATTTTTCTCAGACTTGCATATCACAGCCATTTGATATTTGGTATGGTGCTTCATAATATGGTCCTATACTGCACCTACCTACTTTGCATACTTTTTATTATATCCCCATTACCCTCCCTCTCCTTGTGCTAAGAACTTGGGGGTATATTGGTATCATCTTGTCCGTCCGTCCATCTGTCCGTAGACATTTTTTGTCCAGAGCTAATCTCAGAAAATCTTCAATATTTCTCAATCAAATTTTGTATGCATGTTAGTAACCATAAGAACTTGTGCATCTCCTATTTTCAGATTGATTCATTGACTTTTTAAAAAGTTTTGGGGATTTTCTGACTTAGAATTCATACTAAAAAAATTTATCCGTTTTCTGACTTAGAATTCATACTGAAAAAATTTGTCCGAAGCTTATCTCAAAAACTCTTCTGAATATCTTTTTCAAATTTTGTCAGCATGTTTATTATCATATAAACATGTGCACCTGGTATCATTAAATTTTGAAAAAGTTACGGCTACTACGATATTTTTGTACTTAAGTACCCATATGGAAATTTTTGTCCGTAGGCAATCTCAGACCCTCCTTAGAATATCTTTTTTCAAATCTTGTCACAATATGTATAGTACCTTATGAACCTATGCACCTGGTATTTTCAAATTGATTCATCAAATTTTGAGAAAGTTATCGCAACTTTTGTGTTTTGAACTTGATATATTTTCTGGAAAAAACGGGGAGGTATATCATAGTGTTCATACTTGTATTGTGTCCACACTTGTACTGTGTCCAATTTGCACTTACCATATTGATTCAGGATTCAATGAGTAGGGGGAATAACTGGCTGCCATTCCGCGATAGCTCCAGTTACTTTTTTTTTCCGACTTGGTCTTTTTTCGTCTGACTTTTCTAAGCAAAGTAGTGCACATGAAAGCCACTTTATATTTTTGTAAGGTGCTTCATTATGAGGTTCCATAATGCCCCTCCCATTTCAGCCATATGGAATCACTCTAAAGACTTTGTGCATGTTTTTACTATTCATTCCCAAATTGGACTTTTTCGTCACACTTTTCTTAGCAACCATAAATAACAGCAACTTGATATTTGGTGTGGTGCTTCAGTATGGGGTCCAATTCAGTGTCTCTAATTGTTGGCCACATCTAAGTTCAACTTCCTGTTTACCAACTAAGGCATATTTATTTTTCATTTCCCAAATTGGACTTTTGGTCAAAATTTTCTCTGCAACCACACATGACAGCCACTTGATATTTGGCATGCAACTTAAGGATGGGGTATATACGTACTAAACTGCATCTCCCCTTTCCTTCCATTTTTAAATTTGAGTTTCTGCACTTATTTGGTTTCCATCTTTCTGTCCATCTTTCACACATTATTTTCATCTCATCTTTCTCTGTAACTGTCAGTGCTTGTATTGTGTCCACACGTTTACTGTATCCTAATCTGTGTTGTTTCCACACACTATTGAATTTGCACTTACCATATTGATTCAGAGTTCAATGAACAGGGGTATAACTGGCTGCCATTCGGCGACAGCTCTTGTTTGCCCAGAAAAAAAGGTGTGGGGCATGAATCAGGCATAATACAGTACTGTAATGGGCTTTATATTCGCAGTGCGAAGTTTTCACGGTTTTCTGTGTTGTACTTTGCAGGGTTTTACATTCTAGAATTTCTTAATAAAAGTCCTTAAGTTCATTTATTTTCAGGTTTATATTGGAATATTCATGGGTATAAAGTTTCGTGCTTATCTTGTAAAATGCGAATAGCACGAAAATTAATACCCTGCGAAATATAACAACCATACAGTAAATATTATTTATATTGTTGAATGGTTATTATACGCCCGTCTAATGACGGACATATTATGATATACCGATGTCTGATTGCCCGTCCATCTGTCTGTCTGTCCAAATTTCATATGTCACGCGCTAACCTGACAACTGTTTGGCCGATTCACTTCAAACTTTGTAGAGGTATTTGGTATGATGGCCTCCGATCTGTATATATTTTTTCGTGAAATTTTGATTTTTCTTACAAGAGTTATGGGACTTTATTCGTCAATTAAGGCAATTTTTTACATGTCACGCTCTGACTCAACAACCCTTTTGCCAATTAACTTCAAACTTTATAGAGGTATTGAATATAATGGCATCACGATCTGTATACTTTTTTTGTGAAATTTGGATTTTTCTTGCAAGAGTTATTGGACTTTATTTGTCAATTTTAAGACAATTTTTTACATGTCGCCCTCTAACTTGACCACTATTTGGCCAATTCACTTCAAACTTTGTAGAGGTATTAGGTATGATGGCCTCAAGATCTGTGTACTTTTTTGCGAAATTTTGATTTTTCTTGACAGAGTTATAGGACTTCATTTATCGAATTAAAGGCAATTTCTTACATGTCACACTCTTATGTATAAGTACTTTGATCAGCTCATTCAAACTTTGCAGATTGATTTGTAAAAGAGATATCAAGCTCAATTAGGCAGTTATAGGTGCTTCTAAATTGAGAACCCCTTACCTAAATCACTTAAAAGTTTTGAAGGGGTGACGACGGGCGTATCATGCGTCTTGGCGCAGCTGTTTATTATGAAATATTTCAATGACATGAAGGGCACCACCCTAAAATATTCACTGTTTTTATGTCATAATAGGGTATACATGTTCCATGATGATGGAATTTTGAACACGCCTACCCTAAAAGGCTACCCTGATGAGAGCTTTTGCTATCACTTTTTGTCTGTCCATCATCTGTCATATGGACATCAACAATTTAAAAAATCTTCTCCTGTTAAACTCCTGGGCCAACTGAGCCCCAACTATTGGTAGCCACAGAGAAAAGTTCCAATTTTTGCTCTTTTGGCCACTGTTTGGAGCCAAAGATGAGATATCACAAATTTTAGGTATTTTCTGAAGATTTTGCATCTGATGGGTCATGCCTATACTAACATAGGATGAATAGTTGGGTATAAGCATGATCTATGAGTAGGGTTATATTATTTCTTGCCCTCAAAATTGACATTCATGATTCTGTTCTTTTAAACTGGAAGTGGTGATGAGTCATGCACCTGAGGGACTGAAACTTTTATCCTGTGATACATATGACATCATATTATCATTATAAGTCAATCTGGAGTATTAGGGATAAACTGTTGCATTCTGTTTGCCCAAAAATGGAGCCAACCCCATCCAAAATGTGTTAATATTATGTACTTTAAAATTTTCAGCTTATGGTTTCATGCATAAGATACCTAGAACTGGCAAAATTGTCCTTTCATGATTTCTTTATACTGTGACAGTACAATTGTTCGTGGGGTTCCAATTTTCGTGGATTTCGTGGTTCGCTAAAACCACGAAATTAAGTTCCCAACTAAATGCAATTTTTCCTTAGAGTTTATGCATAGATCTTGAAACCACGAATTTAAGTGCCCACGAAATAGTAATTTTTATGAAAACCACGAAAATTGATGTCCACGAATAAAAGTGCATCCACAGTATGTGTTATTAATGGAAATACTGTGAAAGTACTATTATTCGTGGGGTTCCAATTTTCGTGGATTTCGTGGTTCGCTAAAACCACGAAATTAAGTTCCCAACAAAATACATTTTTCCCTAGAGTTTGTATGTAAAGAATTCCAAACCACAAATTTTACTACCGACGAAATTGTGATTTTTATGAAAACCACAAAAATTGATGTCCACGAATTAAGGTACTTCCACAGTACCTATTTCTATGTTACAAGTGCAAAAAAAAAAACATATCAGCGTAGGTTTTGGGACCTGTAAGAGGTGTTCAACTGAAAATGATTACATCTCATCAAAACACGGAACCTGCATGGTAAAACCTTATATATACTGCTTACCAGATATAAATAACAAGATACTGAAGTTACTAAGTAATCATTCATTTATCCAGTTCTCTTGAGATGTTTAGATTGATTAGTGTTTTAAGTGTTTTATTAGATCAAAAATTAAACTGTCATACATATTTTTTATATTTTTTCAGAATACATACAATCTACCTGGAGCTGATTTCTATATTCCAGACCAGTTTTTACCATCTGGGCAATACTCTATTAATGCCAAATTAATGTCTGATGGGAAACAAGCTTTGTGTCTGGATATAGATTTTGTTATTGGCTAGAAGCTGTAGATTTATTTGTCAAGAAGGTAAATTGTGTTTTAGTGTGTTCTCCTTCCTGTGGACTATTTGCTTACATTAGTGAAATTGTCATTTTAGATTTTAGATGATCTTTAGTTCATCAAATATGGGACATGCTGTGTTTTCATTTCCTTAAATTCGGCAAACTTTTCTTGAAAAAAGATATTTCATTTCCAAAAATAATTACCTTTAAACAAAAGAAATATCATATCTTTGTGAAATATATTCTGACTTTAGGTTCAAATTAAAAGTTGCGTTTTGAACTATGCTATAATGAAAATTATGAACAAGTACATGAGCCATTTAATTTTGAACATTTATTCCTTTAAAAATCTTCAAATTTTGCGGTTTGTTGTACATTTTGTACTGAATAATCAGGTACAATATGTAAGAGTAACACATACTACTAAAGCCCACAAATAATTATTGTCAATTTACTTTTTTGCAGAACTTAATTTTGGTCGGTTAAAGAGGTAAGCATCTTTGACCATTATGTTCCATTTATAATAATGTTAAATTTTGAAGGAAACATTATATGGTTAATGACTTTTGATGTTAATACCACTATTTATCAACTCAAAAGATGTGATTTTTACTGAGTGATTATCAATCTCGAGGGTTGTTAAATTGTGGTTTTCACACTAGTCTATGATAACGCACCGACAATGGTGCCAATGCGCTGACAAAGGTCTTTGCAATACACAGACAACAGAAATATATGGTATCACATGTGTAGATCTGACAGTAGGTCTTAATTTTGGTGTTTGTAGAATTTCTTGTAATCCATTAGATTTTTTAAAATGCCAACACTGGATGAGAAGATTATTGCAGAATCAGGATGTTATGTATGTAAAAGTGCAGAAAACTGTTGTTTAAGAGTAAAACTGTGAACAATTGGAACAGTAGAATGAAAAATCAGTGTCATTTGTGGAATTTCCTAATTTTTAATAAAAGATTGAATGGATGAAGTCACGAAAATATATTTGACGTATATTCTTGGTCACATGGGGCGGAAATGATTATGACGTAGGGCGGACAAACAACAACTGGTGAATCTAAATACCAGAACTGGGATATGGTCTGTTAGTCTGTAAGTTGCCTCAATGAGATGAAACTACTCTCAGACATCAGATTTTTGATTTATTAAAAAAAAAACATGAACTTTGTTATGACTTTTTAAGGTTGATATGAAAAAAAACAAAAACATTTTGCAGAAAACTTGAATTCTTACTGTAGCTATAACTCTTATTTAGGGGTCTTGATTAAGAACCACTTTTGAACTCTGAAAGCCAGATTGACCTTCTTCTTCACTCACTGTTTTCCGGACAGGTTACATGTCACACAAAGATCCCTTCAAGTTCCCTTAATTCATAGTTTTAAAAAAAAAAATCAGTTAAAACTATCAGAGACTGAGATATAGAAAACCAGAAACTGACAGTAAATTACACTCGAGATTTGAGTTTATGTGCTAATTTACAAATGTTCAACAAGTATAAATATTTTGAGAAGAAACAGAAAGATAGTGTGTTTCCTTATGCTTTGGGTTCCATTCATACATTTATGTATTTAAACAAGGGTTAGAAAATTTTCAAAATAACACACATTTCCGCACGAGCGTTCCAACGGTTGTCAGTTTTATCATAATATAACTATTTCGAAATACTTTAAGAGCATGATATAACAATTTTTGAATAATTTATACATTCCGTATTGGTACATGTATTGTAAACAATAGAATTAAATACTTTACTGACTTACATTCCTACAATAAAAATCTGTGGCTTCTCACTGCTATATTTTCTCGTTGTCTGTGTGTAGCAGATACCGTAATCAGTGCATTGGCACCATTGTCACTGCCTCATCATAGGCTAGTGTGGTTTTAGCAGAAATAGAAAGTCATTAATTGTTTATTATATGAATAATTGTTCCCGAAATTCAGTTTTACTTTAGCTTTTCCTTCTTTCAACAGTTAAGTCGTGACACAGTTTCCACATTTTGGAAATGGATTTTCCCTGTAACTATATATGGGTACATGCTAATGTGTTAAAGGTGATGTTAACCTCACATGCTAAATTGCGCCGTGATCATCACATTTGAAAACTAGGATTTTCCCGATAGTATAGATCCAAGCAGTACATTGTTGCACAAAAATGATGATCATATTTTGTCAAACTTTTTTTTTAACCATTATAATTTCTATTGAGATTGTATTGAAAGCTACCTTATACTTACTTTCTTACTGCCCATTACGCCCTGCGGCATTTGGGGCAGCAACAAAGTTACGCCACTCCTGTCTATCATTGGCCATAAACGTACCTTATGAACCAGGTAAACTTTTGGAATTATAATACATGTACATGGTTTGTTTCCATTGATTTATCTACTTTTTTACCCTTTTGGGGCCATTTAGGGCTTGCTATATGGTGTGAGGTTCCTCACTGTGTTGAAGACCGTACAGTGACCCCTAGATGCTTTGTTTTGGGTAGTTTTAACCTGGATATGGGATGTTGTCTCCTTGACATTTACCCCATTTCCTTTCTTTTTCATGAAAATTTTCTGAAATGTAAACTTTTAATTTGCAGAAATTAACATAATAAATTTCTTTAAAAAGCAATAAAGTTATGCACTATTAACTGAATTTGAATTGTTAAAGCCAATGTTTGCCATATTTACATGAAACTGAAGATAGGTAGTTGCCATTATAGAAATTTTGTAGTTTATCAGGCCTCTGAGAATCAAAGATAAAGGAGGGGGGCTTTGCAGTGTTAAGTTTTTTGGTGTGTCTCTTTGTCCACAAAAAACTTTGACATTGGTTGTATCTTTAGATTGCAAGTGATAGGGGTGTCATTTTTATGCATGTGTATTCCTTGTGCCAAGCCCTTCCAAATGATCTGGAATATTTGACATCATGACCTTGACCTCGACATGTGAAAGACTTTTTGAAAAATAAAGACTTGTATTTTTTTGAAGCTGTCATATTTTGTAGGTCTATTCCTTCTGGAAAGACTTTTCAGTTGAAACCAGAATATTTCAGAAGATGGTGACCTTGGCTTGAAGTGCATGAATATGATCATGGGTACACCTTAACCCATGCCCAAAAAAATGTAATTAGCTCACCTGGCCTAAAAGGCCATGTGAGCTTTTGTCATCACTATGCGTCCGTCGTCCGTTGTCCGTCTGTCAACAATTTCAAAAATCTTCTACTCTGAAACCACTGGGCCAAATGTAACCATACTTGGTCTGAATCATCACCAGAATATGGCTTCTCAAAATTGTGTTTGATTAGGCGGTAGGTCAAACAACATGGCCGCCGTTGCTAAAAATAGAACATAGGGGTAAATTGCAGTTTTTGGCCAATAACTCGAAAACCGTTACAGATATCAAAAATCTGACAGGAATGATCAGCATGGCAAGATCTACCTGCCCTGCAATTTTGAAGAAAATCTGAAAACCTATCTCGGAGTTATAGTCCTTTTCCCGTTAAATTTTCAAAATTTTTGCATTTTTTATTTTTTATTTCAAAAAGTGTAACAGATAGAGGTCAAGTGTAAATTGCAAAAATGTTCAGCATATCAAGGTCTACCCACCTTGAAATTTTGAAGAAAATCCATAAACCCTTGTAGGAGTTAATGCCCTTTTTTCACTGAATTTTTAAAATTTTTGTATTTTTCAGCTTTTATTTCTAAAACTATAGAAGATGAAGGTCAAGTGTAAACTGATGAAATGTTGCCATGCTGTGGCGACTTCAAAACTGATGTTGAAAATTGTTCCTTGACCGCCATTTTCAAAATGGCTGCCCCTTTTTTTTTTTGATTAAGGCAACTGAAAGCCAGGTGAGCGATACAGGCTCCTGGGAGCCTCTGGTTTTTTTATTTCTTTTGGAAATTCTTACCTCTAAAACTATATACGAAATAAAAGGATAGAAAACAAGGAATCTAGCAAAGCCAACAATTGCATTAGAAAATTGTCAGAAAATATTTAAATCAGCACTTTTCCCAAAAAAGGGTAAAAATTCTTACCGGAAATGTTACATGCTAACAACAGCAATTTTAAAATGGCTCAAAATTAAATGGTGTTATGAATACAAATGAAACATGATTTGAATTAATTCAAAAGTCACCAATTCCATTAATTTTTTTCAATATTATATCCATATTTAGTCAGAAAATGATCTTCAAAGAATATAAAACTGTTCATAACAGCAGTGTCCAAGATTCATGCTAAAATAGAATGTCATTTATTTCACAATGTGTTTATCATAAACTTTCACATTCTACAGTGTTTGGTTCCTTTTGAATGAATATTACTTAAAACAGTCAAATTTATGTACAATTCCTAACAGGGCAATTGTTTTGCTCAAAATATCAAAAACGATTTTCGTGGTGTCCAGTTCGTTATGAACATAAGAACTCTTTGTAAAATTGTAAGCAATAAACATTTTTCTCCCCCGTAAATTTAAAATGGAACCTTCTGATACACATTAAGTGATGACATTGTTTTCATAGTTGTGCTAATGCACAGAAAGATGTGATGTCACTAACAAGTGTGGTGTCCACCTAGGGAAATCTATAGTTGTGAACAGAAGGGATAAAGAAGGGCTGTTTAATTTCAATTTTCCAGCATTTAAACTTATAAAATACATGTTTTGTAATATTGGTGGAAGACTTATAAATATCAAGTCAAATAAATGTGGCTTTATGTGGTAAAAACTTTGCAATGAGCAGAAAAACTATTTTGTGTTCAGAAATGGAGGAAAATGGTGTCCCAAAGTTATGAACAAATAATTTCTTTTTTCAAATAATATGAAAATAAAGCTTCTTGCAAAGCTAATGAATAAAAAAATAAATGTAAATATAAAAAAATATCTTGATTTTGATAGAATACTGAGATAAATTTGCTAAAAAAGGCTTGATAAAAGTTATTATGTATGTTCATAACTCTGAACCCTATCCACAACAGGTTCCTATGTTATGAACATTTTATTTGGTGTATATTTCAATAAGCAATAGATAACAAAAGAAAATTTATTCACAGAGCTATAATATTTTATGATATATTTAATTTTAGATACAACAAGTCAATTTTTATTCTTGCATTTTGTATGAAAACTAAGAAAAGTTATTGTTCATAACGGACACCGGTGTCTTCTGTTATGAACGAAAGTAATTTCATTTCTATTTCATCACTCTGGGCAATAAACAAATGAATAAAGCCAAAATATTAACCACAAATTACATTTGTTAAAAATAGTAACCTGTAATCATTTGAAATTAGTCATATATTGTGTAATTTTGCAAAAATTGTCTGTTCAAAACTAGTTATGAACGTCAGTTTAATTTAACTTATTTAAGTGAAGATGATCCATTAACTCGGTTTAAACTGTTGTAAGGTATTGCTTGCATCATTTTCTTTACATTTCATATGATTATAATAAGTAATCCCTCTTGCATCACCCCGGTAAATGTGAGATCGTCAACTCGGACGCGATCAGCAACGCGGATTGTTGTTTTCATTACAGTAGGAATATGAGGTGAGAATAAACGGCATATTTGTCTTTTTTTCAGACCATCCTTCTAGAATTTTTTTGTTTAGAAGGCAGTATGTATTTCTTGTTGATGTTTTTCTGTCCCGAAGATACACTTACAATTCATGTTTGATTGAAGTCCATTTTGTGCTAACATTTTGACCACAGTCTAACATTCGAAGCCAAATTTAAGCAAAAATTTTGTATTTCCTATATCAAAAGAATGTTTTAATTGCACAGCATTATTTTTCGTTGTTTTCTTAAAGATTTAGTTCAATAATAGAGTGTGTATCAATCCAATAACTTAAAAATATCGTTTTCTTTAGCACATGTCGCAATAATTTATGCAGTCGGTAACGATGTAATGAGCGATCGCACAATACTAGTAATGATAAACAAGCGATCGTGCAACTTTTGAATCAAAATCCATGAGGACAAAATTTAAGGAAGTACTTTGGTTATTTATCCTGTTTACTGTCTAATTCTGCTTAATATTTTGGCTAGTTATTTTTTCATGGAACTAGAAAATTATAGGTAATCAACGATTACAAAGTTCGCCTCGTTATGACATATTGTTACAGCTCAATGCAATTTTGCCTGGATGTTGACCCCCACATGAAAGGTTACATGATGTTATCATGTATAGTGACTGTGGTCTAAACTCGTTGTTAACTTGAATGTAAATCAACCAAGCAGAAAATATAGGTAAAAAAAGACCTAATTTTGCATGGATGCTGACCTATAAGGGACCGACCATTTAACTTGAAGGGGGGGGGNGGGGGGGGGGGGGGCTATGGTTTTTTTCTAAAAAAATATTTTGGATCTGATTTTATGTGAAAAAAATATTTTGGCTGCCAAAATGATGAAAAAAAATTTTCTGAATGAGGCTTTCTGCCCCAAAAAATAATGTTAATTTTGAAAAAAAATATTTTGTTGATACGCGTGCAAAAAATAAATAATCTGTTTCGCGCGAAGCGTGAAAAAAATTTTCTGTCCAGAAAAAAAAACCATAACCCCCCTTCAGGTTAAATGGTCGGTCCCTAATCAAAGATACACACATATACAAGGTTACATAATCCTACCATGTAAAGTGACTTAGATATGAACTCATCCATAAACTTGAAAGTAAATCAATCAAGCGGAAAATAAAGGTCAAAGTACACATAATTTTTCAAGGATGTTGACCTACCATCAGAGACGCGTGCTGATCCTCCCATGTATAGTTACATGATCCTCCCATGTATAGTGACTGAGATATGAACTCGTTCGAAAACTTGAATATAAATCAATTAAGCGGAAAATGTATGTCAAAGTCACCTAATTTGCCTAGATGCTGACATACTATCAGAGATGAATGCATGTGCAAGGTTACATAATCGTACCATGTACACTGACCGAGATATTAACTCGGATGTAAATTTAAATTTAAGCAAATCAAGCAGAAAAATAAGTCAAAGAGACTAATAGGATCTTGCATAAGGTCAGATTAAAGATCAGGATATCTTTCACAAGTGTAAGAAATTTCGTCTTTTCTCGAGTGGAGCATAGCGAAACGAGAGGAATAGACGTACAAATCTTACAGGAGTGAGAGATATCCCGATCTTTAATTTTGATCTCACGCAAGATCCTATTTCTTCCGTAAAAAGCGAAAAGAAACGTCTGGTAACCTTTACTGTTTGAACAACGTTGTTGCCATTTGAGTATTCTTTACATTGTGACGTCAGGTGTTTTATGACGTTAAGTCAAGGTTACGATTGTTGTATCACAAAAATCAACACGTCTGGTTGGTCATTTACCGGTGTGAGATGAGGTCGCGTGCATCGATCTCACATGGGTCATCTCCCACTGTAAACCACCATTTAAGGAAGAAGTAATTTTCTTGGAGGCTGTGAGTCAACCCAAGATGCACCTGCATGCAAAGTTTTATGATCCTATCATATATTGTTTCTGAGATGCACACTCAAATGCGGACGCAGACGTAGACGTGGTTGTAGACGCGGACGCCGGGGGTACTCCAATACAAGGAAATTTTTTTACATATACATGTAAAATTGATAAACCTTCCGCAGATTTTCATATGGCTGTCTGTAGCAAATAGTTTCTAAGTTGTTGTACATAGTAATTATTCCAAATGAAATTGTAACGTTCAATTGTTCAACGTCATAAATAACAAAATAAATACTTTTCGATATTTCTGCTTGCCCATTGATCCGTTCCACGAAAATATACGGTACAGCAATAAAGACGTCGCTCTCATATCAAACATATTTTTTAACTCATTTGGAATTATCAGAACTAAACACTCGCTTTTAGGAAATTATGTATGCATAAACTCTGGCAGGTCACTCACAGACTAACATAAAGTCTGTTGGACTTTATTCAGTTTGTGAGTGAGCTGCCGGATTTACATAGATAATTTCCTTACATCCAGTGTTTAATAAAACTCTACTTATTGATGAAAGCAGTATTTGCAATTCAGGAAAGATGTATGTTCCCCGCCAGCCATCCAGGATACAAAATTGGTGATTTCTGTTTTTTTTCCTATCGGTGGATAGAAAACTGAAATCGGTACCGTATTTGAAAATATCAGGTCAGGGTGAGCCATTGCCATCAATTGACTTCCGTCGTCCGTCCGTTAACCGCTGAAGCACATTCAACCAAACTTTACAAGAATAATGTACTAAAGCTCCTTAACAAAGATTGCTCATTTTGTGCCGATAGGATGAAAAAAACATGGCCGCCAGCAGAATGGTCTCCAGTGGGGAACAAAGTTGATCATTGAACCTATGGGGAAAAGCCATTCAGATCCCTAAAACTACTAATATGAGAACGATATAGGATCTTTAGAACCCTTTGTTGTGTTTATGCAGACAATAACAAATATTACTTCATTCTATTAATTACACCTGGAAACAATTTCCAAAGCAAAAAAACATAGGGAAAATTCTAAAATCAAAATAACCAAAACACGGCAATTCATATGTAACACAAATTGAAACAATATTACGAAGACAAAAAAAAAGGTGGGAGCAAGAATTTGCATGGAAATTTGTTCACACTAGAGAAGCTCTACTGCTAAATTACCTTTACGTGAACTTTAAAATGCTGCCAAGTCTCGTGATTAAAATGAATTCAAAAGTATTTTTATATTTACTTAATAAGTTTTCCGATCGCTTTTTGTGCGTTATACGATGGCTTTGGTAGCAATTTTTTGCGATGTCGATCGCATCTGCGTTTTCATTTTTCTTATAAAAACTCATTTTAAATACCGATATATGTACGTAGAAGCAAGAATGTAAAGTTTATACTGTCACTGTGTGTTTGAAATAACTAGGAATTCATAAATACTCTTTAAATGGACCCATTACAAAATTGTTGTTATAAATGATTACATCTGCGTTGCTGATCGCGTCCGAGTTGACGATCTCAGGTTTACCGGGGTGTGCATGGAAAATAATAAAATGTTTCTTTGACAGACTGTCTGTTCATAACAGTGTCCAAAAAGTTTGTTTCTAATCTCTGATTGCATCCAAAGAACATATTGAAATGCACAGCTTGTTTTCAGATAGTTCCCTTAGATAGATAACAAACACATTTATGATAATATGTTTGATCATTACAACCTTTTTTAGCTAAAAAGGACACCAGTTATGAACAGAAGAAAAAAAAATTTCATGGTTTTAAATTAAAATATAGAAAAAACCTGAATATCTCTAGCTCTGTAATTTTAGAAAATAAATCTTTGAATATTTAACTCAACAAAAATGCCAGAAAATTTGCATTTTGAGGACTTTGATTTTTTAGTCATTTTGTAACACTTTGTGACCCATGATCATATTCGTGCGCGTTCAAATTTCAGTGGCAAAACCTTTCAGTTGGTACCATAATATTTGACCTTGTGACCTTGACCTTTGTACTGTATTTGCTGAAAAAAGAAATTTTTTAACTTGAATACTTTGATTATCTCCCTTTTTCAAAGAACATTCTTATGCTTGATATTTGATGGTGAAATACTTCATGGTCTTTGCATCATTTCTTTTTAGCTCATGCACCTGGCCTAAAAGGCCATGTGAGCTTTTGCCATCACTTTGCGTCCGTCGGCCGTCAACAATTTCAAAAATCTTCTCCTCTGAAACTGCTGAGCCAATTGTAACC
>MJUU01015111.1:3178-33771 GCA_002080025.1 Modiolus philippinarum | reverse complement strand
TTGCATATGTATGCAACTTTGATGGTAGGTCAGCATCCATGCAAAATGAGGTCACTTTGACCTATAGTTTATGCTTGATTGATTTACATTCAAGTTTTTGGACGAGTTCAGATTTCAGTCTCTATACATGGTAGGATCATCTAACCTTGCATATGCATGCAACTCTGATGGTAGGTCAGCATCCAGGCAAAATTAGGTCACTTTGACCTATATTTTACGCTTGATGGATATAGATTCAAGTTTTTGGATGAGTTCAGATCTCAGTCACTATACATGGTAGGATCATTGAAACCTTACATATGCATACATCTTGGATGGTCACTTTGACCTACATTTTCTGCTTGAACTACTTACATTCAAGTTTACGTCCGAGTTCAGATCTCAGTCACTATACATGGTAAGATCATGTAACCTTGCATATGCATGCATCTCTGATGGTAGGTCAGGATCCAAGGAAAATAAGGTCACTTTGACCTACATTTTCCGCTTGACCAACTTACATTCAAGTTTACGTCCGAGTTCAGATCTCAGTCACTATACATGGTAGGATCATGTAACCTTGGATATGCATGCATCTCTGATGGTAGGTCAGCATCCAGGCAAATTTAGGTCACTTTGACCTATATTTTCCGCTTGAATGACTTACTTTCAAGTTTATGTCCTAGTTCAGATCTCAGTCATTATACATGGTAGGATCATGTAACCTTGCATATATATGCAACTTTTATGGTAGGTCAGCATTCATGCAAAATTAGGTCACTTTGACCTATATTTTATGCTTGATTGATCTACATTCAAGTTTTTGGACGAGTTCAGATTTCAGTCACTATACATGGTAGGATCATCTAACCTTGCATATGCATGCATCTCTGATGGTAGGTCAGCATCAAGGCAAAATTAGGTCACTTTGACCTTTATTTTACGCTTGATTGATTTACATTCAAGTTTTTAGCTGAGTTCATATCTCAGTCACTATACATGGTAGGACCATTGTAACCTTACATATGCATACATCTCGGATGGTAGATCAGCATATGCATCCAGGGAAAATTGGGTTACTCTGACAAATTGCCATAACGAGGCGAACTCTGTAAGCGTTGATTACCTCTGTTTGTACTACAAATTGGGAAAAAAGTAATAAAATTGCCATTGGGAATTGGACCGATATTCGGCCCTGAGAGATGGGTGAAAAATCCCTGGTTGTACTACTGGAATGTAATTTATTATTCCATGCAAAACTGCGAAACTAGAGTTAATATTCAATTATTTAATTACGATTTTGTCAAATTCCAGTGTGTTTTAAGTGTAAAAATTTTCAGAATATACAAAATAGATAGTAATTTTACCCCTAAAACTATTCTTGTGAATTAATTAAAAACGAAGTTCTAAATCAATGAATATTATTAACACAATAAATGATTTTATTTTCTACAAATGTTGTAATCATTTAATTTCTTTTAATCCTTAGTTGTGACCAGCACAGAAATGACATTTAACATGTGTTAATCCAATTATCATAGAGTGTCTGATATGTTTATTGTAGACCCGCTAACTCAGCATGTACATGTACAATTAATTATCGTAAATTCAGATGATTTTATTCCCACAGTTCATAGCAATAAACCACATCCAATTGAAGCGTTTTGATAGTGTATGCATCCAGGCGTTAATGAAGTGATCGTAGTGAGTGGAATATACCGACTGGATTATCTGGGTTAACACCAACTCGCATGGCACGGAGAAATTATTCATAGAAAATAAAAGACACATTTCAGTGAAAAAAAAAAACAAAAAAACTTTAACACGCACACAGAGTAAAAGATAAACAAATAGTTAACAGCTAACAACAACTCAAGCAGAACAGAATAATTATTCCAAGAACAACACACACACACACAGCAACAGATAAACAAAAAGCAAATAGCTATTATTATACTTTAGGCAAATTCTTTTATTATCCATTAATTTCATTGGACAAGCCACATTTGTTATCCCTCACTCAACTGAGTTGGGGAGGGGATAAAGCATCTCGCCCATCCTTCCGTCTGTATGTTGGTCCCAACTCACTTTAAAGTTTGTGTTAAGGTTCATATCTGAGAAACTACATGTGGCACATCAATCATCTTTGGTCAGTTTTTGTGTCTTGGAGAGTGATGCTGCTTCAGATTATAATTGGGTCACTGACCTACATTTTATGCTTCAGTGACTCTGGTTAAAGTTTGTGTTAATGTTTATGTCTGAGATACTACATGTGTCACATCAATCGTCTTAGGTCAGTGGATGCATCTTGGAGAGTCTTGCAGCTTCTGATGATAATTTGGTCACTCACACTGACATTTTACACTGGACAGACTTGGGTTATAGTTTCAAGTAATGTTTATATCAGTGATCTTAATGCTCAGTGGATATCCTTCCACATTTATAAATCTTTACATTAAATTAGGGTTTATCAGATTATATTTTATACTCTATAGAGAGACTTCCTGGAGGACAATGTACTACAGCAGGAACAACAACAGAATGTTCAGATGTAAATTCTGTCTGTACAACAGAAAGTGGTGGCAATAAATGTAGATGTAAAACAGGCTACTTTGATAATGACCTTAATGACAGCAATGTAGGGGGCACATGTACAGAAAGTAAGTTTACTGTTGTAATCAAATAAATTTGTACAAAGTAAGTTTATTTTATAAATTAATAACAATAGACTTCAGTATGACAAATATTCATAGGCAATAAACAAATATTTAAGAGGAAACCTCAACTCACACTGACTGATAAATTTTTCCTAGAACAATACACACACACACTTACAGATAAACAAATAATAAAGAGCTAAAAATAACTCAAATGGAACAGAAAAACTACTCCTAGAAATATACATTCGCACATAACCAGTAACCAAACAGCTAATCAACAACTCGCACTGAATGCAAAAATTATTAATATAAATATTGATACATATATACAATATATACAGAGCATTAACAGAAAAGGATTCAGAAACAAGTTAAGATGCTTATATAAATCTGTTTCCTCATTATATACAACATAATAAACATGACAGTAAAGCTCAGTACCGTACGAAAAATATTGATACATAAAATGATATCTGTAACTTTGACTGTTATACATTGTATTGGAAAGAAAATGAAAAAGAAAATCAACAATACAAGGAGAAAATCTAAAGATCATAAGACATGAGAAAATATAAATGATAAATATTGTGGTGTTCAAGGTGTAAATCTTTTACTCTTTATGACAAATTTCAAGTTTTGTACTGCAACAAAAACTTTTGCATTTTGATCATCAGATAAATCAGGAGATCCAAAAATTAAGCAACTATTATTTATATAATTTGGAACAAAATTCAAAGCTTAAAAAGGGTCTGTCTAAGTAAAAAATATCTTGGACAATGAAAGAAAAAGTGGAAAGTGGATTCTAAGGTGCCACAAATATAATTTGGAGAGTCAACAAGATTTCTCATGAACAAATGTAAATTTAAAGATCTGCAATCCATACGTATTCTATTATGCAAAATTTGACCCAGTCTATTACCAGCATAAAAATATGGCGGAATTCTGTTGTCATTATTACTAATCTTTTCCCTAAACAAACTAAGTGTTTCACAGTTCCTGATATGTTCAGGAAGCTTTATCCATTCTTTTATAGAGGAAGGTGAAAAATAATCAGAATACGAATTGGTTCTGGTCCTAATCTCTAATAAATTGCTAGATTGTCCAGTTTTGTTATCATGATGAAATAGAAATAGAATTAGGGACAAGACTACCTCGCCCGAGACGAAAAAGTCCCCGAAGCGAGACTTAGGGATAGCGTTTCCAGCGGCGGCATCAACAATTGCAAACTATTGTGAATTAACAAGCTTATGTTAGTTGTAGGTTAATAGTATTTGATGTGCAGTTGCATTATTATGAGTACAACTTTAAAACCTACTCAGATTATGGCCCTTGCCCGTTAGTCACGCATGAACGATCACATTCAAGTTTTTAGCAAGCAGTTTGTACAGCCTATACCAGTAGTCCTAGGCACTTGATATTTGACATGCAGTTGCCTCTTGGGGAGTACATACCGATTCCATGCCTGGATGGTGGCCCTGGCCCCTTAGTCACGCATGAAGGATCACATTAAGTTTTTTAGCAAGCAGTTTGTACAGCCTATACCAGTAGTCCTAGGCACTTGATATTTGACATGCAGTTGCGTCTTGGGGAGTTCATACCGATTCCAGGCCCGGATGGTGGCCCTGGCCCCTCAGTCACGCATGAACGATCACATTAAGTTTTTAGCAAGCAGTTTGTACAGCCTATACCAGTAGTCCTAGGCACTTGATATTTGACATGCAGTTGTGTCTTGGGAGTACATACTGATTCCATGCCTGAATGGTGGCCCTGGCCCCTTAGTCACGCATGAATGATCACGTTAAGATTTTAGCAAGCAGTTTGAACAGCCTATACCAGTAGTCCTAGACACTTGATATTTGACATGGGAGTACATACCGATTCCATACCCAGAAGGCGGCCCTGGCTTCTTAGTCATGCATGAGTGATCACATCATTTTTTTCCAAGGAAATTGTAAGCACAGTTAAAGATTATATTTTATTTTTATTGCTGCTGCAGTAGATCAATGTGCAAATTATGGCAATGCAAGGGCGGGCAAGTCATATCCTGTGTCCACAGTTTATTAAAAAAAACGAGTTTATTGCTGGTTCAATACACACAAACACATATCTAGTAAACAGTTAACAGCCAACACTTATTCACACTGAAATATGAAATTATTCAATAAATAAATAGTTAACAGCTAAAACCAACTCACATTGAATCAAGAAATTATACCCCCACTTGGGAATTGGGGTGGTATATTGGAATATCCTTGTCTGTCTGTCCATTCCTCCGTCTTTCCATCCATCCATCCTTTTGTCTGTCCGAACTTTTGTTGCACTTTGCTCAGCTACTGTTGGGCCCATTTATTTTTCAAATGTTTTTGACTTTATATATAAGGGGAATGTGTTGTAATTGATTTTGTTGCCCTATGATATCAACTTCCTGTTTGGCTGGACTCGGCCATTTTTCCCTTTTTAGCTCACCTGAACCGAAGGGTCATGTGAGCTATTGCCATCACTTGGTGTCCGTTGTCCGTCCGTCTTAAACTTTTTCAAAAACCTTCTCCTCTGAAACCACCGAACCAATTTTACCAAACTTGGCCTGAATCATCACCAGGGTATCCTGTTTCAAAATTGTATCCGATGAGTCGGAGAACCAAACAACATGGCTTCCATTACTAAAAATAACACATAGGGGTAAATTGCTGTTTTTTGCAAATAACTCAAAAACTGTTACAGATAGGATAAAAGTAATCAGCATGACAAAGATCTACCTGCCCTGTGATTCTGAAGAAAATCTGATTATACGCCCGGTCCGTCTGTCCGTCTGTCCGTCCGTCCGTCCGTCTGTCCGTCCGTCCGTCCGTCTGTCCATCTGTCCGTCCATCTGTCCGTCCGTCCATCTGGAACATCTTTCGTCAAGGATTTCTCAGCTTGTGTATGTAGTAATGATTTGATATTTGGTCTGAAGCTTAAGTATGATGAGTTGTACCNCCCTTTTCGAGTCTGTCACTCATCTACTTCCTGTTTGACGAAAACTTTGATTTTTCCCATTATAGCCATATATTGAAAATTTTCGTCAAGGATTTCTCAGCTTGTGTATGTAGTAATGATTTGATATTTGGTCTGAAGCTTAAGTATGATGAGTTGTTTGGTGTCTCCCCTTTTCAAGTCTGTCACCATCTACTTCCTGTTTGACGAAAACTTCGATTTTTCCCATTATTGCCACATATTGAAAATTTTCGTCAAGGATTTCTCAGCTTGTGAATGTAGTAATGATTTGATATTTGGTCTGAAGCTTAAGTATGATGAGTTGTACCGTGTCTCCCCTTTACAAATCCGTCACTAATCTACTTCCTATTTGACGAAAACTTTGATTTTACTCAATATAGCCATATATTGAAATTTTTCGTCAAGGATTTCTCAGCTTGTGTATGTAGTAATGATTTGATATTTGGTCTGAAGCTTAAGTATTATGAGTTGTACTGTGTCTCCCCTTTACAAATCCGTCACTCATCTAATTCCTGTTTGACGAAAACTTTGATTTTTCCCATTATAGCCATATATTGAAAATTTTCGTCGAGGATTTCTCAGCTTGTGTATGTAGTAATGATTTGATATTTGATGTGAAGCTTAAGTATGATGAGTTGTACCGTGTCTCCCCTTTTCAAGTCTGTCACTCATCTACTTCCTGTTTGACTTCATCAATTTTTCCCATTATACCAATATATTGAAAATTTTTGGTCCATACTTGAACTTTGTCCACACATGTATTGTATCCCCACACACTTAAATTTGCATTTTCCATATTGATTCATTGTTCAATGAGCGGGGGTATAACTGGCTGCCATTCGGCGACAGCTCTTGTTTGTCAAGGATTTCTTAGCCTGTGTATGTAGTAATGATTTGATATTTGGTCTGAAGCTTGGGTATGATTAGTTGTACCGTGTCTCCCCTTTTCAAGTGCATAATTCATCTACTTCCTGTTTGACGAAAACTTTGATTTTTCCCATTATAGCCATATATTGAAATTTTTCGTCAAGGATTTCTCAGCTTCTGTATTTAGTAATGTTTTGATATTTGGTCTGAAGCTTGGGTGTGATGAGTTGTACCATGTCTCCTCTTTTCAAGTGCATAACTCATCTACTTCCTGTTTGATGAAAACTTTGATTTTCCCATTATAGCCATATTGTTGAATTTTTTGTCAAGGATTTCTCAGCTTAATTATCACTGCAACTATGCCAATGCTTGTATTGTGTCCACCCTTGTACTGTGTCCACACTTGTATTATGTCCACACATACTTAACTTAGCATCACCATATTGATTCAGGGTTCAATGAGCGGGGGTATAACTGGCTAACTGGCTGCCATTCGGCGACAGCTCTTGTTTCTCATTTTGGAGTTATTGCCCTTTTTCCGAAAATTTTTCAAAATTTTAATAAATTTTATTTTTTATCAAAGAAACTATAACAGATAGAAGTCAACTTTTAATTGCAAAAATGTTCAGCATATCAAGATCTACCCACCCTGAAATTTTGGAGAAAATCCAAAAACCCTTGTAGGAGTTGTTGCCCTTTTTTCACAGAATTTTCAAAATATTCATATTTTTCGTCTTATATTTCCAAAACTATAGAAGATGAAAGTTAAGTGTAAATTGGTAAAATGTTTGCCATGCTTTGGTGACTTCAAAATGGGTGGTGAAAATCGTTATTTGACCGCCATTTTCAAAATGGCTGCCAAAAAAAGGCGGGAAAATTCAACATTGTTCGATTTCAATAAAATTTGGTTTCCAAATAGATATTGATGTTGCGACTTCAACACCAGTGTTGAAAATTGTTTGTTGACTGCCGTTTTCAAAATGGCTGCCAAGAAAGGCGGGAAAATTCAACATTGTCCGATTTCAATGACATTTGGTTTCCAAATAGGTATTGATGTCTCAACTTCAAAACTGATGTAAAAAATTGTTTGTTGAATGCCATTTTTAAAATGGCCGCCAAAAAGGTGGGAATATTCAACATTGTCTGATTTCAATGAAATTTGGTTTCCAAATAGATATTGATGTTGCGACTTCAAAAACTGATGTTGTAAATTGTCATTGCCCGCCATTTACAAAATGATGTTTCGACTTCAAAACTGGTGTCGAAATGGGTCCTTAGCAGGAATGTTTTTTGTCAAAAAAGCCAAACAAAGAAATATTGTAAAACATGATCAGACTTTAAATACAGTTCAAGATATTGGTGGTGTTCCAGCTATCAAAGTTTGAGTTCAACTGTATAACTTACAATGTAAGCTTGATTGTCGCAACTGAAAGCCAGTTGAGCAATACAGACTCCTGGGAGCCTCTGGTCTTCTCAAATTTAGAAATATGTATAAACTACATTATAAGGGGAACCCCTGCCAAATTTTTTGTTTTTGTTTTTTGGAAAGATGATTTGAATTGCTTTGATTTCAGCAATATAATTGCTTGGATTATAAGGGGAACGCCTGCCCAAATTGTTTTTTGAATGGTGGTCTGAAATTGGTTGTAATGTATAGTGGAGCTTTCAGTTGCCATTGAAACCAAACCAGAAGACTGAATCTTTGAAAAAAAGTATTGTGCTTCATAGTTTTCTTCACAATATAAGAAATATGTTTAAACTAGATTATGAGGTGGAACCCCTGCCAAAAGTTTTTTTATGGAAAGGGGGACTTGGAATGTTTTGATTTCAGCAATATGTATTATCTGAATAATAAGGGGAACCCCTGCCCAAATTTTTTTGAATGATGGTCTGAAATGGGTTGTAATGGCTAGTGAGGCTTTAAATTAACCATGGAAAGTGCTCAATCTACTTGCCTAATTGGAACCATACTTCATGACAACTGTCCATATTCGGTACCTATCAAAGAATGTGTCTGGTAAGTACGCATGTATTCCAAGATGGCCGCCAGCATTGGACATAGTTTAACATTGGACCCTATGGGAAAAACACATTCAAATACATTCTTCTCTGAAACTACTTGGTCAGTTGGAATCAAACTTGGTCACAATAGGCCTTTAATGGTCTTCTTAAAAAATTATGTCTGACAAGTCTGCACCTCATCCAAGATGGCCGCCAGCGGGGACCATTGTTTAACATTTGACCCTATGGGGAAAACACGTTCAAAGATTTTCTCCTTTGAAACTTCTAGAAAATGAGACACTTTAACATTTGGTTAATTTGTGCTGCAGTCTATGTCAGTCATGGAACAGGTGAACTATACAGGCTCTTGAGAGCCTCTAGTTTGAATATAGTGAAAAATTTTGTGCCACTTTTCTCAGCTACTGCTGGGCCGATTTATTTCAAATTTGGTATTTGACATTATATAAAGGGGGAATGCATTGTAATAATTTTGGTCACCTGATTATATCAACTTTTTGTTTGGCCAGAATTAGCCATTTTTGGATTAGTGTCTATCCAAAGGATAGAATTCTATCCTATGTTACTACCCTGGGTGACCAACCTCATGCAATCAAACATTAGTGATCATACCCATGCTAAAAGAATCCTTTTCAGGAAACCTCGTACACATCTTTCTGATCTCATAAAAACTCTGACACTCAATAGTCTATTTTCATTGAACATTAATTTGATTGCCCGAACTTTTCAACACTTAAATGGTGCCCGAATTCGTTAATTAATCACCGAATGAATTTCCCATTGATAAAATTTTGTGTGTAGATGTATGAATATGGAAGACCGATGCATGTATTTAGAATGGCGTAAACGTACTTCCCTGAACCGTCAATAAAACGATGTGGCTGTTTTGAAATAAATCATAAAAGAACAACGCATTGGAAATAAAAAATCAAATTCAGTACCCGTCGAGAACAACAGTCCATTATTTACAATCTACGGAAGACGTAATGTTTGTTATCAATGAATGGAAAAGTACGGCTGTTCCACATTGGCTGTTCCATTATACTTGTTGCCATTATGTGTCTTCTCCGAGGTCCGCGTTCGGTATAACATCTACAATGGCCGACTCAAAACAAAATACTGAAGAAGTCGTACATCGGTAAATACAAAGTATTACCTGGAAACAGTTGTCAAGGTGCATATTCCGAAACAGACGATATTTTGCAACAATCGGGGTTGGAATTGACTAAATTCGAAATATGATCAGGCAGTGGTGTTGATCTGTTGATTGCCGTTCGTCCAACAATGTTCAGTCCGGGTGGTTGCGTGTTAATTGCCGTTGATCAGAGTTTGGTCAAACAAAAATTGAGATAATGTCATTTGAGTATTTACAATGCATAACAGTCATTTTTCAATTGCATGAGAATGTATATCATAGCGCGAATTGAGATGCATTGTTGCACAAAGAACTTGGCACAGATCATCATTTTCATGTCTTCGTGTGTTTCTTGATAAAGAGCAGGGTATTGCTGCTCATGTCTTGTCAGCTTTTGCGTCTTGTCAACATTCACAAACCTTTCATTCAGGTCTCTTCTTTAGAATTAAATTTCAAACTGTACTTGATCAAGATGGTGCTGTCATTGTTTAGTCTATGTTGAGTGTACAGCAGGGAACCCCACAGGGGCTTGTCTACAGGTCAGAAATAATGCCCGCTTAAGTTTTAATGCATCTCTAAAAAATACCGTGTCTCTACTATCAAGTGGGTGTTTGATAGTAGAGACAAGGTATTTTTTAGAGATGCATTAAAACTTAAGCGGGCATTATTTCTGACCTGTAGACAAGCCCCTGTGGGGAACCCATAATAGGATTCTGGTATAAAATCAAAATCCTTTGAATATTTGTCTCTAATGGTTTGATTGCCATTGATTGGCTGGTGTGATCAAATGAAGATGGCCACCAGTAAATAATTGCTGACTGTCAGAAAGGCATGTTAATTTTCTTGATGAGCAAAACATGGTTTTTGTACCTTTCTTGGTTTTGATATCATCATTATAATTAGACCCATAGTAAAAAATGAGTAATTATGCACGACATAGACAGGCAATTATTCATATCATACATGGACACTATTGGACAGTGTACATAAAATTTCAATAGATTGGATACTGATCATTGCCATCATAGACACTAATCCACCAGTCCCTTTGGGACTTTGATTAGCTCACCTGGCCTAAAAGGCCATGTGAGCTATTGCCATCACTTGGCGTCTGTCGGCGTCCGTCCCTCCGTCGTCCGTCCATTGTAAACTTTTTAAAAAATCTTCTCCTCTGAAACCGCTTGGCCAATTTTAACCAAACTTGGCCTGAATCATCACCAGTGTATGTAGATTCAAAATTGTGGTCGATTAGTCAGAGGACCAAAAAACATGGCTGCTGTTACTAAAATCACATCCACACTAAAATCTTTGGCAAATAACTCGAAAACCATTACTGATATCAAAAATCTGACATGGGGGTAAAAGTAATCAGCATGACAAGATCTACCTGCCCTGCAATTTTGAAGAAAATCTGATAACCTGTTTTGGAGTTATTGCCCTTTTTACATAAAAATTTCTAAATTTTGACATTCTTTATTTTTTATCACAAAAACTATAACAGATATAGAGGTCAACTTTAAATTGCAAAAATGTTCAGCATATCAAGATCTACCCACCTTGAATTTTTGAGAATCTGACTACCCATATAGGAGTTACTGCCCTTTATTGGTCAAATTTAAGAAATTTGATACTTTTTGTCATCAATTTAAAAAATTTTCTCCTCTTAAGCCACTGGGCCAATTGTTACCAAACTTGACCTGAATCATCAACAGGGTAAACAGTTTCAAAATTATGTTCGAATAGTCCGAAAACCAAGCAACATGGCTGCTGTTACTAAAAATAGAACAAAGGGATAAATTGCATTTTTTTTTTTGCAAATAACTCGAAAACCATTACAGATATCAAAAATATGATTGGAGTGAAAATAATCACCATGTCAAGATCTACCAGCTCTGCAATTTTAAAGAAAATCTGACAACTCATGTTGGAGTTATTGCCCTTTTTCTGTAAAATTTTCTAAATTTTAATATATTTTATTTTTTATTTCAAAAAGTGTAACAGATAGAGGTCAAGTGAAAATTGCAAAAAGGTTCAGCATATCAAGAGCTAGCCACCCTGAAATTTTGAAGAAAATCCAAAAACCTTTGTAGGAGTTGTTACCCTTTTTCATGGAATTTTCAAATTTTCATATTTTGTCGTCTTTTATTTCAATAACAAGACAAGATGAAGTGTAAATTGATAAAATGTTTGCCATGCTGTGGCGACTTCAAAACTGGTGTTGAAAATTGTTCGTTTTCAAAATGGCTGCCAAAAAAGGCGGGAAAATTCAACATTGTCCTATTTCAATGAAATTTGGTTTCCAAATAGATATTGATGTTGCGACTTCAAAACCGTAGTTGAAAATTGTTCATTGACCGCCATTTTCAAAATGGCCGCCAAAAAAGGCGGAAAAATTCAACGTCTGATTTCAATGAAATTTGGTTTCCAAGTGAATGTTTCGACTTTAAAACCAATGTTTAAAATTGTTCATTGACCGCCATTTTCAAAATGGCTTCCAAAAAAGGCGGGAAAATTCATCATTGTCTGATTGCAATGAAATTTGGTTTCCAAGTGAATCTTGATGTTGCAACTTCAAAACAGATGCTGAAAATTGTTCGTTGACCACCATTTTCAAAATGACTGCCAAAAAAGGCTGAAAATTCAGCATTGTCCAATTTCAATGGAATTTGGTTTCCAAATAGATATTGATGTTGTGAATTCAAAACTGATGTTAAAAATTGTTTGCTGACCGCCATTTTAAAATGGCCGCCAAAAAAGGTGGGAAAATTCAACATTGTCCTATTTCAATGAAATTTGGTTTCCAAATAATGGTTTTAAAAATTTTTGTTGACCGCCATTTACAAAATTATGTCTCAACTTCAAAACTGGTGTTGAATGTGGTCCTTAGCAAGTACGTTTTTGTCAAAAAAGTCCACAAAGAAATATAGTAAAACACCATCATACTTTAGATACAGTTCAAGATATTGGTGGTGTTTGAGCTACCAAAGCTTGAGAGCTTGATTGTGGCAACTGAAAGCCAGGTGAGCGATACAGGCTCCTGGGAGCCTCTAGTTCTCTTTGTAATGTGTAAAATAATACGAGTGGGGGTGCAGGACAACTCATGCAACCTAAAATTATTCCTAAAGCAATACTCATACATACATTAGCAATTAGCAAATAGTTTAAACAGCTAAAATCAACTCACACTGAACCACAAATTTATCCCAGAACTATATAAACAAATACATTTATAACCAATAAAGAAATAGTAAACAGCTTTCAAAATCTCACATCGAACAGATAAATTAATCTTAGAACAATACACACACACATAAATGCACTGTAGTAACACTACACTAGCTAACACCTAATGGAGAAATATTCTCAGAGCAATACATATACATAATCAATAAACAAATAGTTAACAGCTCACAGGACACCAACTCACAGGGAATGGAGAAATTATTCCTAGGACACTAAATAGACATATGCATTACCAAGAAACAAATACGTAAGAGCTAACAGCAACTCACACTGAACCACTGAACAATATAAACACATACAAAAGCACTGAGCAAATAGTTAACAACTCACAAAATCTCACAGTGACCAGATAGATTGTTCCTGAATAACACACACATAAACAAATTGCAATGTGTGTAAACAAATAGTTATCTGCTAACACAAGCTAACACCTAATGGAAAAATTATTCTTAGAGCAATACACAAACACATACATAAACAATAAACAAATAGTTAGCAGCTAACACCAATTCACACTGAAAGGAGAAATTATTCCTAGAACAATATACACACTATACAAGCAATAAATAGATGTTTTACAGCTAGCACCAACTCTCACAGAACCAAGAAAATAATCCTACAACAAAGCACACACCTTCATAACCAATATACGAAAACTTAGCAGCTCACACTGAACAGGGAACTTATTCCTAGAACAATGCAAAACACATGTATTAAAGATAAACAACTAGTCCGAATTAACATATATTCACCTTTTAAGGAGAAATTATTTGAAGAATAATACATACAATAATACATAAGCAACTAGAGAAATGACAGTGGTCCCCACAGCCCTGTTTAACACTGAAAAAGTTGTTATAGACTCTGGGCCAAATGTTTCTTAAGGATGGTCACTCCTCAGGGTTTGAAATTTCCTCTGACTTTCGGAACTCTCTAACTTTATCCACCAGGATGCATTAGAAAATTTTGCACACTGACTTCAACTTTTCTTTTTAAAATATGACTGCATACATCTTTAATAGGCTTATGACAAAATTAAAAGAAATTCTTGATATTTCTTCATTGCACTTGAAGGTTTATTGCTTTAATGCAAAGCAAATGAAAAGTCCAGAGAACTTTGGTTTCCCGCCAAAACTTCAGGTGCTTAAATCTCAAAAACGGGCACACTGACCTATCAATATTTTTTGCTTAAAATGATATGTGATTGATGTTCTAATAAATAAAAATAATTTTAAAACCTTGATATAATAAATTTGAGGAGTGACCATCCTTAACAAATGTATTACAGTTCAATTGTCTTGGATAACTGTACAAGACTGAATTAATAGTAAGCAGATCTCGATGTATCAACCGCCATATTGTCGTCTTGTCACTTTAAAAGTCATGTGATATCTAAAGACCACAAAATACCAAAACTCGATAAGCCTGTGTCAAAACAGCAAGTACATATCTCTGATCTGTCCGATTAATACAAAGTAATTTCTTTCACTATATTCAACAATTTATAATTTATTCAATAAAGAACGGAAAATTTGCAACCATTCTTTTTTTTTAAATATATAATTAAATTGATAATATATCCAGAACTTTTACTAAGTTTCCGTGTTCACAAACCAACAAAAAACATTGTAGAAATTAGGATTCATATACAAGGAAATTAGGATTCATATACAAGGAGTACTCACAGTTATGCAGGCATGTACACATCATATTGTGTATTAAGTGTTTATTGAGATGACAAGTGTCAGACCCCTACGACCACTTCTACCTGCATAAATCACTTGATCTTACCTGGAAAAATGACGACCTTGGTGTATATTTCCCCATTGATACCACCTGCTGTGTACAAAATCAACTCCGCAAACACCTTATGTATTGAATCTGTATAAGACACATGCATTAGACTTATTATTCACATATACCTATTGTTATACATACAAACAGTAGAAACTCGGGGTAGAAACTTCTATCTAGTTTTTTCTTGAAACCGATTGTAGTTGTATATACATTGGATACGTTGGCATGTCATGCTATATTGTCGCGCAGGAGACAGCTCGTTTTGTGCAGAAATTTGTGCAAATTATATAAACAAAAATACAACGTGCAAGCCAAATCTGGTGTAGTGGGCAGACCCATAATTTTTGTCTCACCCGCCACGAAAAAGTCACGGAAGAGATACTTTTGGATAGAGTTTCCAGCGGCAGTGGCGGCGAGGGTGTCAACAATTGCAAACTATTGTGAATTAACAAGCTTATGTTAGTTATAGGTCCATAATATTTGATAATGCAGTTTCATTATTATGGGTACAACTCAAATCCCTACTTAGATTATGGCCCTGGTCCCTTAGTCACGCATGAACGATCACTTTAAGTTTTTAGCAAGCAGTTTGCACAGCCTATACCAGTAGTACTAGGCACTTGATATTTGACATGCAGTTGCGTCTTTGGGAGTACATACTGATTCAACCCAGGTGGTGGCCCTGGCCCCTTAGTCAAGCATGAACAATCACTTTAAGTTTATAGCAAGCAGTTTGTACAGCCTATACCAGTAGTCCTAGGTACTTGATATTTGACATGCAGTTGCTTCTTTTGAAGTACATGTACAAACTGATTCCATGCCCAGATGGTGGCCCTGGCCCCTTAGTCATGCATGAACAATCAGTTCAAATTTTTAGCAAGCAGTTTGTACAGCCTATACCAGTAGTCCTAGGCACTGGATATTTGACATGCAGTTGTGTCTTGGGAAGTACATACCGATTCCACGCCCAGATGGTGGCCCTGGCCCCTTAGTCATGCATGAATGATCACTTTTAAGTTTTTTGCAAGCAGTTTGTACAGCCTATGCCAGTAGTCCTAGATAATTGATATTTGACATGCAGTTGCGTCTTGGGGAGTACATACCAATTCCACACCATACCTGTCAACCTTTGGAGCTGTCAAAGGGGGTAATGACCCCCTTTGTGATTGGTCCTTGGGGGTTGATAACATGTCACGAGGTATGTTAAGGTAATAATAGCAAGGGTCGTCAACAGAAGTACTATTTTTCACTGCCTCGTCAAAGACAGAGTTGATAGTTATACATTTGCAAAATATATAAGGTTCATGGTATGCTGGTGGTTTCTGTCAAGGACTTCCATTATATTCAGACAGATTAGTGCTCAATGTACTGAATATCAGCATGGGAAGGGCTTGTTTACTATAACATTTCAGTTGCAATATACATCTGTAACTATAATTAACTTTAATTTTGAAGCAGTCATATGGTATCTAAGTAGAACAATATTTTGTAAAAATATTAGAAAATAGGCTTTTAAACATCTTTATTTATGTCTTTTAATCAGTTAAATTAGGTTTTTATACCCCCACTCTGTAGGAGAGGGGTATACTGTTATACCCTTGTACGTCTGTCTGTCCGTCTGTCCGTCCGAAACATCTTTCATCAAGGATTTCTCAGCTTGTGTATGTAGTAATGATTTGATATTTGGTCTGAAGCTTTGGTATGATGAGTTGTATCATGTCTCCTCATTTCAAGTCCATAACTCATCTACTTCCTGTTTGACGATAATTTTGATTTTTTCCCATTATAGCCATATATTGAAATTTTTCGTCAAGGATTTCTCAGCTTCTGTATTTAGTAATGATTTGATATTTGGTCTGAAGCTTAAGTATAATGAGTTGTATCGTGCCTCCTCTTTTGGAGTCAGTTACTCATCCACTTCCTGTTTGACGAGAACTTTGATTTTTAGGTCCCCACATCGAGATGCGGGCACCTTATAGTTTTCACTTTGTCCGTCCGTCCCTCTGTCCATCAGCAATTTTTTTTTGGTCGAAGTTTTCAGGGCTTTTACACGTGGGAATGATTTCATATTTGGTCTGAAGCTTTATGATGATGAGTTGTACAGTGTAAGCAATTTTCAGGTTTGCCGTGCCACTACTTCCTGTTTGCCGATACTTAACTTTTTATTATACCACTCTATGGATGAAAATTTTCGTCAAACTTTTCTGGGCTTCTACAACTGGGAATGATATGATATTTAGTCTAAAGCTTCATGATGATGAGTTGTAACGTGTAAGGTATTTTAAGGTTTGCCATGCCACTACTTCCTGTTTGCCAATACTTTAACTTTTTATTGTACCACTCTATGGATGAAAATTTTCGTCAAAGTTTTCTTGGCCTGTACAACTGGGAATGATTTGATATTTGGTGTTAAGCCTTATGATGATGAGTTGTAATGTGTAAGCTATTTTCAGGTTTGCTGTGCCACTACTTCCTGTTTGCCAATACTTTTTAACTCTTTAGCTCACCTGGCCTAAAAGGCCGTGTGAGCTTTTGCCATCACTATGCGTTCGTCGTCCGTCTGTCTGTCTGTCCGTCTGTCTGTCAACAATTTCAAAAATCTTCTCCTCTGAAAACATTGGTCTAAATCTAAGCAAACTTGGCCTGAATCATCATCAGGGTATGGCTTCTCAAACTGATGTTCAGTTTGTCCCTCTGTCGAACAACATGGCGGCCATTGCTAAAAATAGAACATAGGGATAAATTGCAGTTTTTGGCTAATAACTCGAAAACCGTTACAGATATCAAAAATCTGACAGAGTAAAAATGATCAGCATGATGAGATCTATCCACTGTGCAATTTTGAAGAAAATCTGAAAACCCATCTCAGAGTTATAGCCCTTTTTCCGTTACATTTTCAAAATTTTTGCAGTTTTTATTTTTTATTTCAAAAATAGTAATGGTGCATTACATGATACCCCGCCACGTTCCACAAAATTTCAAAGTTTCAAGGGGCATAAATCCAGAACCCCTTGGAGGTCTGAACCAAAAATCATACTTGGCCTGAGTTTTGTGGTATACAAGTTACATACCAAGTTTGAAGACAATATATTATTTCATTCACAAGTTATCAGTTGGAAACCCTAAAATTCGCAAAATTTCAAAGTTTCAAGGGGCATAACTCAAGAACCCCTTGGACCTCTGAACCCGAAATCAAACTTGGCCTGAGTTATGTGGTATACAAGTTACTTACCAAGTTTGAAGACAATACATTATTTCATTCACAAGTTATCAGTCGGAAACCCTAAAATTTGCAAAATTTCAAAGTTTCAATTTCAATTTTTGAATTTTTATTTCAATTGTGGTCGGAATGTTTCAATTTCAGCATTATGTATTACCTTGATTATAAGGGGAACCCCTGCCCAAATTTTTTTTTGAATGGTGTTCTGTTATGGGTTGTAATGGATGGTGGATGATGAAAACAAAACAAGAATACTGTAATTTTAGAAAAAAAAAAAAGTTTTCTGCTAAATTTTATGTTTTGTTTTTCCTATTGGAAATGCCTTTTATCTATGTCAGCCATGGTCCAGGTGAGCGATACATGCTCTTGAGAGCCTCTTGTTCAGTTAAATTTTCAAAATTTATGCATTTTTTATATTTTATTTCAAAAACTGTAATAGATAGGGGTGAAGTGTAAATTGCAAAAAATGTCCAGCATATCAAGATCTACATACTTGAAATTTTGAAGCAAATCCAACTGCCTGTGTTGTAGTTATTGACTCTTTTTCACACACAAAAAAAAAAAAAAAAAAATTCAATGCCATATGGTTATGGGTTATTTCCCTTTAAATTCTGCTTTCAAATCTTCTTTGGTTTACTTTTCTCTTTTAAGTTTTAGGGAAATTCCCTGCTATCACTTTATTAAAATAACTATTTGTTACATAATCAAGAGCGAAAAAGTGTTTTTGTACAAAAATTTACATTTTTTTGCAAAAATATTTTCATAAACTATATACTTATTTCACAAATTAATAATAATTGTATATAATTGTATATTGTGTCATACAGTAAGGTTTTGTTTGCCCACAATACAAATATCTCTACCAGATAAATATTGAAGTAGCATCTTAACTTCATTGCCTGCATAACTTTATAACTGACCTGCATAGCTATGCCATGGTGATCTTCCTGCCATCACGTCCATTGCAAACTTTTCATTCAAACATCTTCTCTGAAGCTGCTGGGCCAATTGGAACCAAACTTGGGCACAATGGTCCTTAGGTGGCCCCTTTTAAAAAAAAAAGTCTGGCAAGTCCGTATCATATCCAAGATGGCTGCCAGCAGGATATTGTTTAACATTGGACCCTATAGGAAAGCATTCAAAGATCCTCTCTCAAACCACTGCACCAATTGGAACCAAACTTGGTCACTGAGTAGTCCTTTGGTGGTCCGCTTTAAAAATTTTGTCCGGCAAGTGTGCACGTCATCCAAGATGGCCGCCAGCGGGGAACTTTGTCCAAAATTGGACAATATTGCAAAAATCTTCTCCTCTGAAAATACTGCATGGGCCAATTGGAACCAAACTTAGTCACAATGGTCCTTACGTGGCCCCTTTAAGAAAATGTGTTAAGCAGGTCCACATCATATCCTAGATGGCCGCCAGGAGGGAACATGTTTTTAACATTGGCCCCTATAGGGAAACATATTCAATGATCTTCTCCTCTGAAAGTACATGGCCAATTGGAATCACACTTAGTCACAATGATCCTTACTTGGTCCCCTTCATAAAATGTGTCTAGCATGTCCGCATTAAGCATCCAAGATGGCAGTCAGCGGGGAACATTGTTTAACTTTGGACCCCATGGGAAATCATTTTAAGATCTCCTCTGAAAATACTATGCCAATTGGAACCAAAGTGAGGCACAATGATCCTAACATGGTCTTCTTCAAGAAAAGTGACAGTTGGTCAACGCCCCATCAAAAATAGCTGCCTGTGGGGAACATAGTTTAATCTTGGATCAAATAACATCAGCAAACTTCAAAATGAGACTCTTAAACAGTCAATAAACAAATTTGAAAATGAGAACCTTAAACGTTGTGATAATTTTGACTTATTGTGTCAGCCATGAACCAGGTGAGCGATACCGGCTCTTGAGAGCCTCTTGTTTATTTTTTATTTCAAAAACTGCAACAGATAGAGGTGAAGTGCAAATTGGAATAATGTTCAACATATCAAGATCTACATACTCTGAAATTTGGAAGAAAATCCAAAGGCCTGTGTAGGAGTTATTGATTGATTTTCACCAATCCTTTTTTTTTTTTCCCAATGCCATATGGTTTATTGGTTATTTCCCTTTAAATTCTGTGTTCAAATCTTCTTTGGTTAACTTTTCTCTTTTAAGCTTTAGAGAAATTCCCTTTAATAGCTTTGTAAAAACAATTATTTTTATTTATAATTAAGAGCAAAAACAGTGTTTTTGTACAAATTTTTACAATTTTTTGCAAAAATACATTCTTTATCTTTACCTTAACATGTCACAATTATTTTTCTATATAAAATATTTTGTCTTACAGGGAAGTATTTTATTGGCCACGGTATGCTTTGCTGACATGAATTAGCTAGCAGTTTCTTGGCCTCATAGCCTGCATAATTATACCCCCACTCCGAAGGAGAGGGGGGTATACTGTTTTACCTTTTTCAGTCCGTCCGTCTGTCCGTCCCGAACATCTTCCGTCAAGGATTTCACAGCTTGTGTATGTAGTAATGATTTGATATTTGGTCTGAAGTTTAAGTATGTTGAGTTGTACTGTGTCTCCCCTTTAGAAATCCGTCACTAATCTACTGCCTGTTTGACGAAAACTTTGATTTTTCCCATTATAGCCATATATTGAAAATTTTAGTCGAGGATTTCTCAGCTTGTGTATGTAGTAATGATTTGATATTTGATGTGAAGCTTGAGTATGATGAGTTGTACCGTGTCTCCCCTTTACAAATCCGTCACTCATCTACTTCCTGTTTGACGAAAACATTGATTTTTCCCATTATAGCCATATATTGAAAATTTTCTTTGAGGATTTCTCAGCTTGTGTATATTTTTGTTTTAATTGGACACCCATCATCCATGTCTACCATCATAATTTTCAAATGGGATATTCCAGACTTATTGAACTTAATTAAAGTTCATAAATTATATATATTTTTTTTTCAACATTTCTTATGTTTTGACGAAAACTTTGATTTTTCCCATTATAGCCATATATTGAACATTTTCGTCGAGGATCTCAGCTTGTGTATGTAGTAATGATTTGATATTTGGTCTGAAGCTTAAATATGATGAGTTGTACAGTGTCTCCCCTTTATAAATCCGTCGCTAACTTCGTGTTTGACGAAAACTTTTATTTTTCCCATTATTATAAGCCATATATTGAAAATTTTAGTCGAGGATTTCTCAGCTTGTGTATGTAGTAATGATTTGATATATGGTCTGAAGCTTAAGTATGATGAGTGAGGGGCCTGATGGGGGGGTCTCATCACGAATCACGAAAAATTTATTCGGACCAATCACAGTTCACGGAAAATTCATTTTGTCAATTTGATCAAGAACGATTCACGGCGATGCTCAATAACGATTCATGACAAATTAATGAAATGGAAAACGAATCACGGGGAATTGAAATCCCCAATCACTGAGAACGAAATAAACCCATCGGCCCCTTCATGAGTTGTTCCGTGTCTCCCCTTTTCAAGTCTGTCACTCATCTACTTTCTGTTTGACAAAAAGTTTGATTTTTCCCATTATTGCCATATATTGAAAATTTTCGTCAAGGATTTCTCAGCTTGTGTATGTAGTAATGATTTGATATTTAGTCTGAAGCTTAAGTATGATGATTTGTACCGTGTCTCCCCTTTAGAAATCTGTCACTAATCTACTTCCTGTTTGACGAAAACTTTGATATTTCCCATTATATTGCAGAACCCTTACGGTTCTCTGGTTTAAGTCGAATGTTTCATTCCATCGGCTCGATGTTACCTTCTTTACAGGTGAAAATGAATTCACCCACCACGTGACCAGTCATATAAATAGGTGTGAAGTACGGGTGTGCTTCCTCGTTTAATTTCAAGGCTCGATTGTTACAACAGCTCTAACTAAAACGGGACGCCTGTTTAAGAGTTGTTTTATAAATACAAGAAACTTGTATCTTTATAGTCTTGAATATTTTGTTAAATATGCGACGAAACATCGTTAAAAGGGTTTACATGTATCTGAATCAGATTCACACCCGGGATTCACATAATCTGTCTATAATGCTGTTTAAACAGCAATCTAGATTTGATAATTAATTGTTATATCTTGGTGGCTTAGTATCAAACCAAGGATTTGTATAATGTTATTTTTACATTGTGAATTTTTGATATGAAAGCGAGCTGACAACAGCGACTAAAATATTAACGTTGCATGGTTGACAAATATTCTATTTATAGTTGAACTTATTTATAGTTCAGAAATGCTTCCTTCAAATATAATGAATGTAGTTAAATTTAAGAGAGACTACAATTCATTGCAATTATTGATTATGGTAGTCAAAAAACATAAAGATTTATGTCAAACGAAGTGTAACACATGTTTTAAAACAGGTAAGTCATAAAGGTTAAAATTTAGGACGCACTGAAACGTGTCTCCGAAGATTACTGCTTGTGCATTTATTTGTCATATGAAGGAAAGCAGAACCTTTTAAATGGAATTTTGTCTTAGAATCACATTATGAAGATAACATTAAACTGATAAGGTGTAGATTTAGGTTATGTTATGAAATTAATGTAAACAAGCAATGCATTTGCAAGTTCAGATTCATTATATAATATATATATATATTTTTGCATGGAAAGAAAGTTAAGATGACATACATACTGAGAGATAATATTTCATATGGTTTGCTCATTTTTGTTTGCAAATGCCAAACGGGAACTGAAATGCATGGTGTACATTAAACAAAATCAGTGTCGTATTTATCAGTGTCTCAGGGTAACAGCACTGGGTAACAGTTAACATTTATTTAGTATTTACATTATATTAGTATTTATAGAACACAAATGTTTTATCTGGAAACATAAATTGATTTACTTAAGAAACTAATTAGCTATAGTTTTGGTATGCAGGGTTTAACACTACTGTAAGAATACCCATTCATGTACCATGAAATATACCCATTAAAGTATGTCTATTAATTATGGTTACATTTAATGGTATGATTTTAATGGCTTTGTTCATTAAATTGATTTTCTTTACCATTTAAAAGTTTAATATTAACCATTAAAAAAAGGCATGAACTGGAAATTATGGCCATTAATTGTGACTTAATTTTTCATTAATGGGCATGACTTATTAGGTAATGGCCATTAAATTAAATAGATATAATGGCCATTATTTTTTCTTAGATAGGGGTTAATGAGTATGAACTATTTTACCAAAAGTTTAATGGGCATTAATTGTAACCATAATTAATAGCACCATTACTTTTTCGAGATATTTAATGGCCATTACTGTATTTTAAATGGCATTAATTTTTTGTTTGCTGTATTTTAATGGCCATTAAAATATCAATTAATTTTTGTAAGCCATATTTTAATGGGCATTAAATTAACAATTATTTTTTTGTCTGGTGTATTTTAATAGGCATTAAAATAACAATTATTTTTTGTTGGATGACCATGAAAAAAGTAATGGGTACACAGAATAAGTTAATGGCCATTAAGAACGTGAATTGCAGGTTTAATAGTTTAATGGCCATTAACACCTTAAATACCTGGTGTTTGTAATTTCAATGGCCATAATCTCTTAAATAGCACGATATTTCAAACAACTGACATTAACACATGTACTTGCCATACTGTAGACAAACTTTAATGCGCTTTATACTTGTGATGTTTATATCATGTTGAAAATCAAAAATGCATCTAAAATATCGTCAAATCTGCATGAGTGGGGTCTTTTTTAATGAACAACTGCCTACAAAAAACTCTTACCAACAACATGAAACCTCCATATAAAGTACAGTGCTTTTAAGGGTCATCCATATTTGTCAACCATTTTCCAAAGTGTGCAAGACACACACTTTTGCAACCCCCTCCCTCAAAGTGTACATCAACAATTTTCAAATACCAGGTATGAAAATAAATGATCAAGTTTTTTTTAGAATTTAATTATTGATACCGAGTTCTTCATATTGATTTCTTTTTTCCAGATGTCTTTGCTGAAGTTGAAATATTATAATTGTTTTATGTAGTGTTAAAATAGATTTTTGTTAAATAAAAAAGTATGCCTGATTGTATAGTATTTACTTGATTAATGAAAGTATTATGGCCATATAAATTATACACACAAAATGAAAATGAAATGAAACTGAATTCCACGGACACCCCATAAAAATAAATGTGTGAACCCTTCCCAACTAAGCCTACTGAACCCTTCCCAACTAAGCCTACAACTTCCTTTTCCAAAATACTCTGATAAACCCCGACATGATCATAAAAAGTATGTTGAAGTACTCAAAGGATACATGGCAATAGTCTCTGTTATTAAAACTTTTAGCTCCTCCTTTAGCATCAACGACGGTTCTCCAACAATGCCTCAGGTGCCCCCATGTCAACTTCACGTCTGCTTATGGTTCTCTGTGCCAGGTGAATCCTGGAAACAATCACTTCCTATTTCCTTGCAATTGTAGGGCCAAGAAAGAGACTTCTTAGTGATGTTTGTTGTTTGTTTTCGTATGATGTGACCGAGACATACCCATTTCCTTACAATGTCAATTCTTCAATTGGATGTTGGTCACGGCAAATAAAGCATGGTAAAAGGTGATTATCTGGTATTGAACTTGGTTCTGTAAGGTTAACTTGTTTTCTCTTAAAATCTACACTGTACATGTCCTGACAGGGAACTTGAAAATTATAAGTTTACACAAAAAAACCATGCCCACAAAAAATAGGTATTCATACACTCTGGGCAGCAGAAGAGGGAGAAGGAAGAACCTAGAACGTGGTTGCAGGTAAATGTTTGATTGGAAAATTTACAAATCTGACATAAAAGACTGCGAAGTAATGTGACCTGTGTCGTCATAATGTGATAATGTCTATTAAATATTTAAGGTAGATCGACAATTATTCCACTTGCATATATTGTGATATACAAATTGAGTGTGGAATTGACTCAATTTTATTGCCAAACATCCTTTTGTCTGCCTTTTTCATTGTGACGTTATAATTTGATAAATTAAAAAAAACTATAAACATTTGTAAGACATTTTAAATGACTCTATAAAATACATGATTTGGCCAGTTTTTCAAAGCCTGTTAACCTTGATAACAAAAATAAAATGTTTAATAAGAGAAAACTTGTTTTGAGATTTTTTTTTAGACTAATCCATTGTCCCGCATTCTTAATGTTGGATCCTGATGTAAGTGTAAGATGACATTATCTGTAGTTTTGCAACATACTGAGACACATTATGTTTCACTATGGACAGAGATTTGACTTTGATCACGTTTGGGAAACCGCAATTTTTTTGAATTGAAGGATGAATATTGATAACTATTCGTTTTAAAAAAAATAATAACAACTGTTAATTCAAAATACAAAAAATACCGAAGTTGCATTAAAAACAGTAAATTCTGTTATGCTGTACATGTGTTTCAAGGAGTAACCTCTCATCAGCAGCATTAAAATGGTACAAAAGAAGGCAGAATATCAAAAAGAGTTTCGTGTCCCACTCGGGTCTGTTTTTATAACTCGGGGAGTTTTAAACGTTACATATAAAAGAAAAGTAAATTCTGAATAAAGAAAATGACTTGGGTCAAAATAATGTGACACACATCAAGTCTAGCAAGCCATGAACTCAACAGCAAGTTGTAATTTATCAAGGTCGATGAGGAATCAAAATCAGAAAAGGGTGCAACTGTCGTCAAGATCAGTCCGAGTGAAAAATCACCGAATGGTATTGATAATTTGATTCTCGTTCTTGTATATATATATCGATAAATGGTTTATACTTATCTAAATATCATTTCTGCATGTTTGAATTGTTGTAAAACGTCCATTTTCAGCAAAAAATTGGCACACTGTATTGCCTACTTGTCGTCTGGTCGCGCGTTTGGTTAACCGGAAATCACTTCCTTGTTGTAAATTCCTCCAACAACGGAACAGAACCGTAATCGGTTTTTCGCGTATTTGACTTAATTATATATTGTATTCAGATGGGCTTTGTTTTATTTTATTGATAATTAGATTGTGCAGTTGAAGTATTTTGACTGATTTGATGTAGGATTTACTGGATTTTTTTTTTTTAGAAAAAAGGCACAAAGGGGGTTGTAAATGAAAAAAGAAGTTTTTTTAAACTTTTTTGTCAGATGTCAGATTTCGATGCACATTTTTTCTGTATGTTTCCTACAGCATGTTCAAACAAATAAATCAAACAATTTAATTCTTTTTCAATAAACAAGAGGCTCAAAAGGGGTCTAAAGTAAAAAAGTGTTTGTAATTTTAAATTATTTTTCTGTAGGTACTTAAAACGTTTAAATAGATAAATCAATACCAACTTGATTTTTTAAAGAGGCCCAAAGAGGGTATCAAACACAAAACAAAAAGAACGAATGTTGCAGGGAATTCAAATAGATTTTCTTTGGGGTTGCTATGAAAGGAAATGCAGTAACTTTCATTTAAAATTTACTACTTAATACATGTATTGACAGATTTAGGTCCTTACCGCATATACTTCATTGAATAATAGATGTTTTTACGAATTGATTAAAGCGCTAGACAAAAAAAAATATTACTATTAATAGTAGTTTACATCATAAAAATTCATAACGTAAGTAATTTTCAATATGGATATAATGCCAAGAAATATGTATGTTTAAGGTTTCCTTATCCCCTATTTTCTCTATCTACCCTAACATATTTTATTAGTACTTTTTGGCAAAATGCTAGTAAATATCATGTTTTGGGTTAAGTACTTTTAAAGTAAAATATATTCCCAATAAGTGTCTATATAAACTTGATAAAATGATTTTAAAAAATAAAAATGACTTTGCCTTCCAGGTTACCTACCTACCTTATTTTTTTCAAAGAATCCGAATTCAAACAAGCATATTTTTGGCCTAAGGTTATTTACACATGACATGCATAATGAAAGTACATGGATATGGATGGAAAATTATAATCATGATAAATAAATAAACATTACCCCCCCAAAAAAAAAAGGTTTTGCATATTTATTCAGAGTGCAATGTTTGCATACAACATTTTTTTATACAGTTCACTGTGGTAAAACAATGGTAAAAGGAAAAATATATTATAAATAATGCACTGTTGAAATGTACAACTAGGGTATTCATGAATATCAAACCATTTACTGTCATTCTATTGAAGATTTATCTCCATGCAGTTGTTAGCAACAGGAAAAAATATAACTTATTGTTTAGTATTGATGCATGTAATAGATCTAGGCGAGGTGAACAAAGTTTTTAATCATGTATAGTAATGGGCATTAATATATATATATTACGTCCATTAATAGGCATAGATATATACATCATGTCAAATAATGGGCATTAATATATAAATCATGTACAGAAATGGGCCTTAATCTATAAATCATGTCATTTAATGGGCATGAATATATAAATTAAGTCAAGTAATGGGCATTAATACATGAATTATATAAAGTAGTGGACATTAATGTATAAGCCATGCACAGTAATGGGCATTAATATATAAATTATGTAAAGTAATGGCCATTAATATATAAATCATATAATTAATGGGCATTAATTTATGTGTTTTACTAAATAACAACCATCAAATTATAAACAGTTAATATAATGGTCATGAAATTGACTTTGATTTAATTTAATGGTCATTAATTTGATATGTGTGTCTGTTTTAATGGCCATTACTTTTTTGCTACAAGAAATAATGCCCATTATTATTTTAGTGCCCATAAATCTAATGAAAAGAGAAATTATTCAGTCAATTTAATGATTAATTAATGGTATTTTCCTTATTTCATACCATTAATTTTTATTTTAATGACATATTTTAGAAAACCATTAATTAGTTTCTGACAAAAAATAATGGGTAGTTTTAATGGATTTATGACATTTAATGGCATATTAATGGTATTTTAATGGATATTTCATGGAATTTTAATGGTTTCTTCTGCAGTAGTGTAATATCTGTGTATAAACAAAATAAGCTCCCAATGTGGACATCCTTTTTTTGTGAAAACCAAGGTCAAACTGTTGTCATTTTTTGACTGCAAGCCTTTTTAGGCCAAAGGTCTTCATCAATGTCAAAAAAAAAAAGGTGACACACCTTTTTTCTTAAATATGCATGCTTGGTACAGCATATAAATCACTCTCATTTGGTCTGTGTATAAATTTACCACAGAATGATCATTAAAAGATGGAGGTGCAATATCTTCAGGCTGAATGAATATAAGGTATCTGCAGCAAGGTTTATTGACAGAGAGCATATTATATACATAATGGAACCTGTCTTGAGAGACTACTTCTTATGTCTGTATATAATTTTGGTACAGTAACACCAGACATGTCTGCATATAACTTCTTCAGTTATGATGGTTAGCTTCCTGTTGATAATCAAACCAGAGATTGAAACCATATTCTCTTTTGAATTTATCAAAACAAATATTGATTATTTAAATGCTGTGTTCATGCACATAGGTCAAAACAATTATAAGCATTGAAATGCAATTCTTATAGGTTTGAAACTATAGTAAGTGTACATGTTTCCAGCAACTTTTACTGGAAACAAAGAAACTTTTTTTGTCATATACTTCTAGCTTAACGAAAACATATACATGTACCACAAAATATAAAAATTGGAAAACCTAATACAGCATATGAAACATATGCCTAAAAAAAAAACAAAAAAAAAACAAAAAAAAACAGAAAACTGGCCTATTAAATTTTGCAAGATTAATAATCTGCCAGTAAATTTCTTTAATGTAGCTAAATATTTGGTCAGTATTGAAAGCACTGCTCTTTGTATAAACTTTTAGTGGATTGAGAGTTCTGCATGATCAGGTTTTTATTACATGTTTTGTTGTGGTTACAAATATTGATTTAATTATCAATGAAATATTTGAAATTAAAATAATTAATTAACATAGAAAATATGCATTATTTGATAAATGATCAATACACATTGAAATATCCATGTAACAGGATAGGTAACTAATTACTGAAGTCAATATTGTCAATCTTGATTTCTGCAGATGGCCATTTTGACATCTTATGTCCCCTCGGTGACATTCAAATAAAAAATTGGATGACCAATAATCCAATGATGCACAAAGCTGATACAGAACAAATAATTAATAAGATCTTAACAAAAAGTCAAAATCAGCTACAGACAGAAGGATTCCGAATGCTGATTTGCAAAATTCAGCATTGATTGAATATCGATACAATTAGCTTTGTGATAATGAAGAAAAAGAGTGTCAAATGTCTCATTTTTTGAGGATAATGCATACAAAAAAAAAATGATGTAACAACCAGATTTTAATCTCTTTCAAAAATAAAAATGATGTAACAACCAGATTTTAAAATGTGGTCAATTTCAAATATACAAAATTCTGTAGCTTTAACGCAGTCTTCTTTTATGCCACCTTGCAGAAACCACTGTTTATTGTCTAAAATCATGGCATTTTAGGATCATTACATCTAATAAGAACCAATTTTAACAGAAAAGCTGGTAATACTGTAACTGCAATACTACTACAATTACAGGTTTATTTCTGCATGTAGATGTTTAAATCTTTCCTGTGTCATGGAAAACTTTCAGTAGAATTTAAGTATGTGGCATTTATATGCGTCATTAATATACACTTTTTTATTCAAACGAAAGACTTTATTGTCTCTGTTGTTTTGTTGTCAAAACTTAGAATAAGAGTTCAAATATATGACAATATTGTTTGAGGGGTTCCAACATTAGTTTATTTTCTATACACAAGTAAGAAAAATATGAAATATCTTTAAACTAATTTTAATAGAAATACAATGTTAATACATTGTATCATTATCAATCTCAACTTTGATTTTTCTGAATTAAGAGCAGATTTTGGTCTTCTACTTGGAATACCATTTATTATCTTAGAAAATGTGTTTTTTCCAGTTCATACAAGCTGGCATTAGTATAACTGTATTTCAGTTTAAAACTTGGACTATAGCAGTAAATATAATGCAATTAACGTCCACTATAGGTGAATACAATTGGCAAGTCATGACAGTCTGTCAGTATTTTTCATTGCAGAAAATGTTCTAAGTTTGAACTCAATGCTACTTGTTCTGAGTCATTTTGAGGGGTAACTTTGGCCCCTGGATCCATTCATTTTATATTCAATCTCGGCCTTGCCAATTTAGGAGATTTATCACTACTGTATCTCATTCAGCATTCAAGAACACTGCTGGAAGGTTGGCAAATAAATTATTTAAATTAACTCATATTAAGTAAAATTACTTAATTTTAAGCATAGACTCCCTTTTACACAAAGGAATTGCTTTTGTGGTTGTAATAGATTAATACAATGTATGTATTCTTATAAGTTAAGTCTTAAAATAAAATGTTTAACCTTAAAAATATTTGATTTTCATTTATTGCAGGATCAAATTTATGATATCTGAAGTTTTCAGATAAAACCCACATTGAAATCTTGTAAGGTGCGCTTAGCTCTTCATATTTCTGACGTTTATGCGTCTTACTTTCATGATTATATCCATGTATGTGTGTGGCTGCATACTTGTATTTTGAATTCTGAATTATTTTATTTGGGCCATTTCTGAGAGAAATGACTGCTGAGAGTTATTAATGTTCTGATGTTCATATGCATATATATATATATAT
>MJUU01015109.1:31244-52425 GCA_002080025.1 Modiolus philippinarum | reverse complement strand
GAAAAAGAAGAATAATAATAAGAATAATAATAATAATAAGAAACGGACAAAAAAAACAATAAGTCTCCTCAAACTTCGTTTGGGAGACTTAATAAATAAAAACAGAAAATTCTATAAACTGATGTTCCCCTCTCCTTTCGATTTCAACCTACTTTTCAAGTGGCAGTCAGAATTTCCCGTCCCTGACCCCTGACCCCTTCCATACCCCAAAGTGATTATTTATTAAAATACTTGTTCTTGTCTTGATATAGCTGAAATATTGCTGAGTAGACGTTAAACAACATTCAATCGATATAAACTGATGCATCACTGATTGAAAAGTATGACGTGGTTTAGGATGAGTTGTAGACATTCCCTTCCTTTAAAACTTTTGATTTAATTGTTCATATAGGTATATTCCTATAATAAGTCTATCTTGTCATAAATACGTAACATGCAATCAAATATTTAAAAAACTATGATTGATCAATTTGAGTTTATAGTCCATTGAGCAATATTTCAGCCATATCAGGACGAGAACACGTTAATCAATTCCAAAAATTGTAAGTAAAAGAAAGAAACAAAGGTGGAAGGGAAAACATGGGCAACAACTTTTGATTGCCACTGAAAAAGGGGAGAAATGGGTAGGGCAGGAAATTTAGCCTTCCATACGACACCCAGTGCGTCTACTCTCTCTAGAGAAATGTAGAAGGGACCATTATACTTCATGGAGCGTGGCGTTTCTCCACACAATTTGGCTACAGTGGTTCGCGGTCAGGCTTACCGTATTATGACCTGACTACCCCTCATACACAGGGCATTCCCCTATCCACCAACTGGGGACGCGCCGGGCATCTCTGTAGCCGAAGACATTGAAAACGGATTCGGGTGCCGGGAAGAGAAGAGAGAATCAATGGTGGAAGTGACGATGTGTCTTTAGACAGTGTAGTAGGGTTCTCATACTGCATGGAGCGTGGCGTTTTTCCACACAGTTTGGCTACAATGTTGAACTTTCGCGGCCAGGCTTTTCGTATTATGACTTGACTACCCCGCAGAGACAGGGCATCCCCTTATCCACCAACTGGGACGTGCCAGGTATCTCTGTAGCTGGCGCCCCTGAAAACCGATGCAGGTGCCAAGCAAAAAATATGAATGACAATGTTAATGCCGCTGATATTAAAATAAATACAAAAAAAAATTAGACATTAATTACAAATTTAATTAATTACAAATTTAATTACTAATAAAATTTGCTTTATAATTCATACATTCAAAATAACATTCATTAAATTGCTTATTTGTGATTTTTTTTCTCCGTTTTCAGGGGGAAATGAGGAAAAGTTGAGTATTAACACTTTCCTGATAAATGTGACTTTGAACCGTAATCACAGAAAGATATAATCTCTCTGTTTACAAAACTGTCCGAGAGGGTACTTGGAGAGATGGACAATGTGTTGAATTTGAGACATTAATTGTCCTAATTCTCGCTTCATCTTGGCCCTTACGTTAGATATAGTGAAAAAAATACACATGTGAACAATTGTTTAAAGGGGACATATAAACCAGACAGTATCGTAGAAAGAAAACTTGATGTTAAAATACTGCTGTAATCTCTATAAAACATTCAAAACTAAGTGTTGTTTTCATAATTCTCTCTCATGGGCTTGGCTTTTACGTTAGAAATAGTGAAAAAAATACACTTGTGATCAATTGTTCAAAGGGAACAATTCAAACCATACAGTAGTGTAGAAAGAACACTTTATGTTAAGATACTGCTATAATGTCTATAAAATATACAAAATAAAAGTTTTCGAGTGCATTATAGAGAACTATTTCACTTTTCATTCGTAGGTATCATATCTCTAGATCGTTAATAAACTTTTTTATTCGACCGCACAACTATGGTATTATACAAGCGTCGTGGATTGTGGCCATCGTATTTTTTATTTTAATAGAAGGATCATTGTTAAATTTTAGTAAATATTCCTTGGCAGACGCGTGTGTGTTTAGTGTCAAGTACTTGATCCGATCCATTTCAAAAAATTGGCCAAAATAAGTTAAGGGAGTACGAGTGGCAGAAATTTTGTAATTAGAATTAAAATTCTGACCTTATGTTTTGAAGAGCACTACTAAATGGAACAACTTGAGCATAAAATTTTGAAAATCCATGTAGGAATTTTTTAAGATGTTAAGACGTCACAATTTTGGCGGGAAACAGATCTCTCTAGAGTTTACCTTCAATTTGCATAAGATGTTTATAGGCCTTTAAATATATGAAATAATAATTGGAAGTTGATTAAATTTTATACACATTCTATTTTATGTATTTTAAAGTGACTTATGACCAAGAAAATGTGATCAATGTGCAAAAGTTTGGATGGATTAAACCCGAGGATAAAGAATGCTTCTGAAATCTGACGCTCGTACTCCCTTAAGTGGACCTTTTCACGTATTTAAAACTAGAATCTTTATTAAGTCACCCAAACGAAGTTTGGTGACTTATTGTTGTTACTCTGTTTCTTACTATTATTATTATTATTCCTCATCTTCTAGCGCGAGTTTTGTCCACTCGTTTTCTCAAAGATGGCTGGTCCAATCTTAATGAAACTTGGCACTACAGTGGATGTGCAAAAAGGGCTTGAAATTACAAAAATGACCGCCGTCATTGGTCACTTTGATCTCAAACCTTCTTTTTGGAATAACTCGGAAACCATAAAGGATAGCTGAAAAAATGTAATGACAAAAATGTTTATTAGGTCATGACGGACCTTTGTTACATTTGGACCGAAACTCTTTGATGAACCGTCCATGAGTTATGCCCCTTGAAAATTTCGTCATATCGTTAAGCATGTCTTTTCTTGAAAACGGTAAGAGATAGAAACCTGGAACCTTTTCCATTCAACTTAGGTGATATGTGTTACATTTTAAAATGCCAAGGTTAGATGTCATTGGTCACTTTGAACTTTGACCCTAGACCTTTTAATTTGGATTAACTCATAAACTTTAATAGATAGCTGATATCATGTAATTGCCAAAATGTATGTCTTGTTAAGTTGTGTATTTTTACATTGGGTCCAAAATTATTGGACCAACCATTTTGGGCCTATGGACCAAAAACCGCTTTTGATGTCGGTTTTTTGTTTTTTTGTTTTTGTTTTTTTTTTGGTTTTGGTTTTTTTTTGGTTTTGTTTTTTTTTTTGTTTTTTTTTTGTTTTTTTTTGGGGGGNATACTTATGAAGATACAAAAAGATATTCAACATACAAAATGTTCAGGAGGATGGTACCTTAAAAATTAGGTCAAGGTCACACCCAAAAACTTCATTTCATATAAATACACATATTAAGCTTCGCATATTGGTTATAATGAAAACAATATGACGCAACTTTCTTTCTGACGCAATGCAGAAATATTTTGAAATTGTGAATAAAAGCACTACTAGCACTTATAGACGAAAACATAATGAGCTTAAGAATTATTTCAGAAAACACTATTACAATAATTGGTGATAAATTTACAACACAGCTTTTTTTATGCCCCCAGATCTAGGATCGGGGGCATATTGTTTTTGTCTTGTCTGTCTTGTCTGTGTGTCTGTTTGTCCGAAACTTTAACATTGGCTATAACTTTTGAACTATATAAGGTAGACTTTTGATACTTGGAATGTGTATAGGTCTAGTCAAGAGGAACATTAATATGCAAAAAAAAATAGGTCAGGTCAAGATCACAGAGGTTAAAAGGGTCACGTGAATTTGGCTGTTTTCACATATTTGAATGAAGAATCCTTATTATTTATCGTATTGAGACGGGGTTTGTTTTATGTTATTGCTAATAAAATTGCGCAACTGGGGTATGACACCAGTTTGAGGTAGCATTTACCGTTGTTGAGAAACAAGAGGCCCAAAGGGGCCAAATGGAAAAAAATGATTTTTTTCAATTTTTTGTCAGATCTTGATGCAGTATTTTTCTGTAAGTTTCTTAAAGCATGTTTAAACAGATACTTTTAACAATTAAAACCATTTCAATAAACAAGAGGCCCAAAGGGGCTTCATCTGTTTTAGAATGAAGGGGTTAAATTGGGTGTTTTTTATGGTAATAAAAACTTTTGAACTATGTAAGATAGACTTTTAATACTTGGCAAGTGTATAGGTCTTGTCAAGAGGAACATAGATATGCCAAAAAAAAAAAAAAATAGGGTCAAAGGTCAAGGTCATGGGGTCAAAAAGGGGTAAAATTTGGTATTTTCATATATTTTACTGAGGAATCTGGAGGCATATGTAGTGTTTCACAAACACATCTTGTTCAAAGAGCAATTGAGAAAGAAATCTGGTTTGGGTGACTTGTGTTTGCATGCAAACGTATCATCACTCGTTATTTATCGTATACGGGTGGGGATTCATTTAAATTATCGTAATAAAATTGAGCAGCTATAATATGTTTGGTGATAGAGTTTACTGTTTTTATAATAGGCCCATTGGATCAAATGGAATCTTTTTTTTTTAATTAATGTCGGATTTTGAAGATTTGTTTCTCCTTGGTATCTTATATGATAATCATGTTTAAACAGATATATTAAACAATCCAAATAATTTCCAATCAACAGAAGCCAAAAAAGGGTCAAAGTTGTTTTTTGTTTAAATTATTATCAGATTTTGATGTATTTTTTTCTCTAGGTTTCTTATAATTAAACAGAAGACGTAAACAATGAATACAATACTAATCTCTATAAACATTACGCACAAAGGGGGTAAAACTTATAACTATGTCGCTTAATTTTATGCACTTTTATACAGTAAATTTTGCGGCATTGTGTTACGGAAGTTTACCAGTATATTTATATCTATACTTTGTTTAGGGTAAATTTGTGTCAACCCATGTTCATTTATACCCCTGTTCAATGTGATGCAGTCGTATTATGCTGCACTTTCCTCAGCCCTTCATCATAATAAGAGGATATTTCAAACCACAAACAACTGATGTTTCGATACGGATGTAATGTCTTTAACCAATTTACAACAAAGTCTTTCAGAATATGCTACAAGAAACTGGCTTAAGACGTATAAAGATTTTTGAAGTGGGTCTTTAAATTAAAATAAATATTCATTTGACATTAATGATACCTTTTTCATTTATTTACCATACATTTTCCTACTGACAATTGTTCACGCCACGATATAAACAACTGTTCACGCTACGATTTAACTAGGATATTGATGAAGTTGGCGTAGAATAACAATCAATCAGTCGTCATTTATCAACCATTAAAAACTTACATCAAATAAATTTAAATTATATTCACCATTGAATACTTTTGGCAAATTAAGGATCGTTCAAGGTTGATATGTCTATTCGTGCATGCCCTTGAGTGTGTCTTAAATACATAAGCAGATTTTTTGTCATAGAATGACACGTTAGATGAAAAAAAATGTTATAAAGACAAATAGTAGTAGAGAGAGAACAAATCATTGAAACAACTCCGTCCTTCAGGTCATCGTAGTTTACTGAAAATTCCCTTGCTAACCCCACCACACACCATTATGACAAACATAAGAATTTGCCCCTTTCCTCGTTCTTGCTTCGGTATTCGTTTGCCGATGTATACACACATGACCAATGATCAAATTTATTTAAGGCGTTTGTGTGTGTCAGTTTTGGTAATGTTTTAACTTGTGTATCAGTACTTGTGTAAGCATTATAAAATCTACTTAAATACAAGATATAATGACAATGTTAGTTTTGGTAATGTTTTAACTTATGTATCAGTAATTGTGTAAGCATCAATACAAGATATAATGACAATCTTGAACCATAAAAAACCGAAACAACATCGGTAGACTAGGTTTTTTTCAGAAGACTAACATTAAAGTTAGAACAGTAAAGGTCAATACTAACACACAAACATTTCAGAAATATACAAGAAAAAAAATAAAAGAAAAGTTAATCTTGAACTTTATCAATAAGGTTTAAAAGCGACTCTAAATTTATTTTCATCTTAACTGAAATATCAAATTCAGTTGGTTGATTGATTGATTGGTTTTTGTTTAACGCCAATTTTAGCAATAATTCAGCTATATCGTGGCGTGAAAGGTTGATAATATTATATATATACACGTAAAAAAGTCACTAAAACGTATTGCTATAGTTAGATAAAAATGATTTCTAAAAGATAAAATCATAAAAAAGATAATTTAAGATAAATTGATCAAATTCGATGAAATTTAAAAATTGGATAGTATACTTATATTGTACTATACAAATGAATAACTTTTAAAATTTAAAAATTGAATAGTTTTGTCGCCAACGACAGAAATAAGAAAAACCGCTGTATAAAATGTGCGACGTATGTCGGCAACATCGACACAGTACAGTAAAACATGTTGTATTGTGTAAGCACAATTACACGGAATACACTCAGGTCGGTCTTCACCATTTAAAATATAACAAGTGAGTTGTACATGTATGCCCGATTCGACACTCTGTCAAAACAACTTGTTCCTTCCGATTTTTTCCACAGGAACTAACGAGTTTACCAACTTCTTATTTTATTCTGTTCAATTTATTATTTATAAATTTATAAATGACCTCTTTGTCTATAGCAACAAGCGACCTCTAGAACTCGACCAACTTCAGAATAACTCGGACACGATTATTTTCCTATTTAAATAGGAATTCCAGTTGTTCAGTTTTGTAGAACCAACAGGGCTAACCGCCCCCCCCCCCCCTTTTCCTATTTTTTAGGTAGGATGTCCTATTATTTCATATTTGTATAAAATCATATCTGATAACTGGATGTTTTGTCTTTCTACTTTCGATTTACAATAGGCATGAGAGAGAATCGGAACAAATCAAGAACTTACCTTTTCGCGATAAAGCTGGATCCCTAGTCATGTGGGGATCTATGGAAACACAGTTGTTGACCAGGAAGCCAAGGATGCACTAGATGACGAGATGGGGGATTGTCCAGTACCGTACACTGACATGAAGCCTTTAATCGTCAAATACATTTTAAAGTTATGGCAGGCCAAATGGGATCTGCAAATTAATAATAAACATGGAATACAGTCAGACGTCGCTAAACAAGTCGGTTCCTGTGGTAAAAACCGTAAGGAACAGGTAGTGTTGACCCGATGTCGTATTGGACACACTAGAACAACACATAGTTTTATTCTCAACAGTGATGATCGACCTGAATGTATTCCATGCAATTGTCCTACAATTCAACATGTTTTAATGGAATATGTAGATGTTGCCGATATCAGGCGTAATTTTATTCAGCGGATTGTCTTAAAGACCTATTTACAAATGCTACATAATCGTTCAATTTTTAAAAGCAATCAATTTATTTAGCAAGATTTAAATGGATTTAATTTATAGTTGTAATATTGTAACAGTTAAACTCTCATTTCTCCTATAATATTTTTTTTATATTTTATACTCTTGTTTTACTTGTATAAAGCTTTAATGGTTTTATATTGATATTTTATATATTTATTATAATTGTTCAACTTACTTAAGGTGGTATGGGGGTCTTAAATTCTGTCAGATAGAATTTTCTGATTTTTTCATGATTTACGCTTTGCTATTAGAGCATATAAAAAATAAAATAAAAATAAGGGGTCACCGGCCATATTAGAATGAAATATGAAATGTAAAAATCTGCTATTTTGGTTGAAATAATAGGCAAAATTAGCGAATTTTCACAAAATTTTAAATTATTTTAGTTACATCAAATAGAATTTTTTAAAATTTGGTAAATTAATAGCTTATATACTGTCCTTCAATTTCCATGAAAAAAAATTGGGGGTCACCGAACTTATTTTTGAATAAATTGCAAAAAACTCATTTTTTCCTATTATTTCTATACAAATTATCTCCCCTTAATGGAACATGAGTTAGCTGAAAGGTTTAATATTTTGCGTGGTTATTTAATAAAAGTGGCATATTTCATCAAATTTAACTATTATAAGACATTGAAAATGGTTTCGGCAACGTTCCCATAGTGAATTCAATTTTAAGTCACATGCGCAAGAATGATGCGCAATTTTAAACTCCCGTACTACCTTAACAGTTCTCGCCACAATATAGCTGAAATATTGCTGAAGTTGGCGTAAAACATCTATCAATCAATTACAAATTTGAGTGCTACATAATATGAAAGTATTATTGTTCGTTGGGTTCCAATTTTCGTGGATTTCGTGGCTAGCTAAAACAACGAAATTAAGTTTCAAAACGAAATGCATCCTTTCTTGATAGCTTGAATTTAGATCTTATTGGTTATTTGTTCTCCTTCAGTTTTTAACATCTTTGAGTTTATGGTCTTCCAAACGTTTAGATTTTATCTGCACTGAAGAGACATAAGTTGTCGACATGCGCATATGCAGAAAATAAATTCACAGCAACTTCGGTATTTAAGTATCTGAATGCATGGAATTCGAAACCATGAGTTTAAGTTCCTATAAAATAGTGATATTTATGGAGACAACGAAAATTGATATCCACCAATAAAAGTTACTTCCACAGTAAATAGCGTTGGCTCAGCTTGACATGAGATATGGGACCGTATCACCGTGGCAACAAAAAACAAACGTTTCTACAGGAAAATTGTAGCACTTCACAGGGGATACAGGTTCATATTTCCTGTCCTTTGTCCTATATCCCTTCGACGTACGTCTCACGAGGATATGAAACGGACAAGGAATATGAACCCGTGCCCCTGTGAAGAGCCCTGTTAAGAATATAGTACCGTTTTAGAAAAAAAATATTAATTATTTGGCAGTTACATGACAGAATTGAAAAGGAGTAATGCTAAGAAAATAAGAGTATTTTTAAAGTACATTACACTCACTTCGGGCCATGCTAAATGGATGAAATGTTGTTCAAACATTTCGAAACTTACTCCACTAACGGTTTGTACTAAAACGGACACGTGCATATTGAATTTAATTTTTAGTGGACAGTCGGGATGCATTTCTGTTGTAAGCGGAAAACGCACTCAGACCCAGAGCTTAAACTATACAATAACCCTATAACTATAGTAAAAGAGGCCAAGTTCCTTGGTTTAATTTTTGATAGTAAACTCTCATTTCTTCCCCATATCAAAATGTTAAAAAACAAATGCCTTAAGGCATTAGATATTTTAAAAGTTGTGTCGAGCACCGACTGGGGTGCGGATAGCACTGTTTTATTAAATTTATATCGATCGTTGATTCGGTCAAAACTAGATTATGGATGTTTTATTTACGGTTCCGCCCGTAAATCATACATTAAATTACTAGATACCGTTCACCACCAAGGTTTGCGTCTTTCATTAGGTGCGTTCAGAACTTCTCCTGTGGAGAGTCTCTATGTTGCAGCTAATGAACCATCCTTGGAAGAAAGACGTATTAAACTTGGTTTACAATATGCAACAAAGCTTAAAGCGTATCCTTCAAATCCTTCTCACAACTGTGTTTTCAAACCTCTTCACAAAGCTGACTATGAAAAACGCCCAAATGTTATACAACCTTTTGGTCTTCGTATCAAACCACACCTTGAATCTGCTAAATAAATTTAGATGAAATAGCTCCTATAGAAACTCCCAAAAAACCTCCATGGCTGAACCCAAAACCAACATTTAATTTTGAACTACGCAAACACAAAAAGGTTGATACCAATCCTCTGGTTATCCAGCAGGACTTTGCAAGAATTAAATCTGAACATCCTGAATACTTGCAAATTTACACAGATGGCTCTAAGGATGGAGACAGAGTGGCTTCTGCAGCCGTTTTTGGGGATCATGCAGCAACTCTTCGATTACCATCCTCTAGTTCTATATTTACTGCTGAAGCTAACGCTATTTACTCAGCACTTAAATTTGTAGCTTTATCGCAATCAAATAAATTCATGATCTGTTCCGACTCACTTTCTTGCCTATTGGCAATTGAAAGTCGAAAAACAAAACACCCAATTATTTTGAAAATAGCCGAATTCTACAAATCACTTGTAGCATTAGGCAAAGAAGTCATTTATGTTTGGATCCCTAGTCATGTGGGGATCTATGGAAACACAGTTGCTGACCAGGAAGCCAAGGATGCACTAGATGATGAGATGGCGGATTGTCAAGTACCGTACACTGACATGAAGCCTTTAATCGTTAAATACATTTTAAAGTTATGGCAGGCCAAATGGGATCTGCAAATAAATAATAAACTGCATGGAATACAGTCAGACGTCGGTAAACAAGTCGGTTCCTGTGGTAAAAACCGTAGGGAACAGGTAGTGTTGACCCGATGTCGTATTGGACATACTAGAACAACACATAGTTTTATCCTCAACAGTGATGATCGACCTGAATGTATTCCATGCAATTGTCCTTATACAATTCAACATGTTTTAATTGAATGTGTAGATGTTGCCGATATCAGGCGTGATTTTTATTCTGCTGATTGTCTTAAAGACCTATTTACAAACGTCGCTGGCGACAAAATCGTTCAATTTTTAAAAGCAATCAATTTATTTAGTAAGATTTAAATGGATCAATTTTAAACAAGTTTCTAATTTCTAATATTGTTATTGCTAAACCAAAAAATTACTAATATGTTTTTTAACATTTTACACATCTGTTTTACTTGTATAAAGCTATATGGTTTTATATTAATATTTTATGTATTTATTAAAATTGTTCAATCAATCCCAACAGTTCTCGCCACAATATAGCTGAAATATTGCTGAAGTTGGCGTAAAACATCAATCAATCAATCAATCAATATATCCAATTAAGAGTGGACATCAAAAATATACAAGTATTCAGTTTAGAGTGGACAGCACAAAAATGTTTTACATTAATTGGGTCCCTAGCTTTATTGATTCACTTCTTATATTTACTAAATAAAGCAAGGTGATCTACATTTCTTCACCTTTCTGTTTCCGTTGAAATTATTTCAAGTCAAATAGTATATAGATCATGCAGTGTATCAGTGTGGAGGATAAGTCAGTCGCAATGATTGCTCTGAATCGTATGTGGAATTTTTTAGATAAAGTTATGAATTATTCCTGACATTTATATGAAATAAAATTCTTCTGGTATCTTTATCTTAATAACGTGATTAAAAAATCAATGCATTTTAAGATACGGTGGTACTTTTATTCTTGGACATCAGTTTTCGTGGTTTTCATAAATATCACTATTTATTGGGTAGTTAAATATGTGATTTCAAATTTTAAAGATTAAAACTCAAGAGAATAAACAGCTGCGCCAAGTCGCATGATACGCCCGTCGTCACCCCTTGAAAACTTAAAGTGATTAAAGAATGTGGTTCACAATTTAGAAAACACCTATAACTGCCCAATTAAGCATGATATCTCTTTAATAAATCAATCTGCAAAATTTGAAGTGAGCTGATCAAACTATTAATCAGTTAGCGTGCATTATGTATAAAATTGCCTTAAATTTGAAAAATAAAGTCCAATAACTCTTTCAAGAAAAATCGAAATTTCACGAAAAGTATACAGACCATGAAACCATCATATCCAATACCTGTACAAAGTTTGAAGTGAACTAGCCATAGGTTTGTCAATTTAGAACACAACATGTGAAAAATTGCCTTAGAATTCATAAATAAAGTTCCATAACTCTTGCAAGAAAAATCAAAATTTCACGAAAAAGTATACAGTTCATGAGGCCATCATACCCAATATCTTTCCAAAGTTTGAAGTGAATTGGTCAAAGACTTGTCAAGTAAGAGCGTGACATGTAAAAAATTGCCTTAAAATTGACAATTAAAGTCCCATAACTTCTACAAGAAAAATCAAATTTTCACAAAAAAGTATACAGATCGTGAGTCCATCATACCCACTACCTCTACAAAGTTTGAAGTGAATCGACCAAAGGGTTGTCTATTTAGAGCGTGGCATATAAAAAATTGCCTTAAAATTGACGAATAAAGTCCAATAACTCCAGCAAGAAAAATCCAATTTTCACGAAAAACTATACAGATCGTGAGTCCATCATACCCAATACCTCTACAAAGTTCGAAGTGAATCGACCAAAGGGTTGTTGAGTTAGAGCGCGACATGTAAAAAATTGCCTTAAAATTGACGAATAAAGTCCCATAACTCCTACAAGAAAAATCAAATTTTCCCGAAAAAGTATACAGATCGTGAGGCCATCATACCCAATACCTCTGCAAAGTTTGAAGTGAATTGGCCAAATGGTTATCACGTTAGAGCGCGACATATGAAACGGACGGACAGACAGACAGACGGACGGACGGACGGACAATCGGACATTGGTATACCATAATACGTCCGTCATTAGACGGGCGTATAAAAATGCAGTTACTTTGTTTGGGTTCTAGTGCTGCTGTTGAGGAATAAATTTCAGAAATGGCCATAGACCTCATTAAAATTATTGCAGTTGGAGTTAACATATGTGTTATGGTCTCATGTTCATTTACTCCATATCTTTTCGTAAAAAAATTTATTTCGAAATGTGGTATTAACGAACCACGAAATCCAGGAAAATTGGAACCCCACGAACAATAGTACTTTCACAGTATTAAAAAAGTAAAGAAATATAGATCTTTGTTTGAAAACCAATCAAGATTTTTAACCGGGCTTTCCCCGTGGGAAATCAGGTTATTGAAATGCTGATGTACAGCGGTTGGACGGTCGGGCGGCAGCCAGATCTTGTGAGCGCAACTCCTCTGTAACCGTTCAACAGAATTTCATGAAACTTTGTATGTAGGAAAGACATGATATGTAGATGTGCATATTGTCGGGGATTTTTCATCGTACAAATTTTCAAGGAGTTATGCCCCTTTGAACTTAGAAAGTTTTAGGTTGATTAATTGATTGATTAGTTAGAGTTTAACGTCCAATGAGCAATATTTCAGCTATATCAGGACGAGAACAAGTTAATAAATTCAAAACAAATTGTAAGTAAAAGAAGAAAGAAATAAAGGTGGAAGGGACAACCGGGGCAACGACTTTTGATTGCCACTGGAAAAGGGGAGAAATGGGTAGGGGCAGGAAATTTAGCCTTCTATACGACACCCAGTGCGTCTGCTCTCTTTAGAGAAATATAGAAGGGGTCTTTATACTGCATGGAGCGTGGCGTTTCTCCACACAGTTTTAGGTGTATTGACCATATGCTTGTAAGCGCAACTCCTCTGTAACCGTTCAACAGAATTTCATGAAACTCTGTATGTAGCAAGGACATCATATGTAGATGTGCATATTGTCGAGGACTTTTCATTGTACAATTTTGCCCGGGGTTATGCCCCTCTGAACTTAGAAATTTATAGGTGTTTTAACCAGTTTTTGACCATATGCTTGTAAGCCCAACTCCTCTATAACCGTTCAACGGAATTTCAAGAAACTTTGTATGTAGCAAGGACGTCATATGTAGATTTGCATATTGTTTAGATTTTCATCGTGAAATTTTTCCCGGAGTCATGCCCCTTTGAACTTAGAAATTTATAGGTGTTTTGACCAGTTTTTTGAACATATGCTTGTAAGCCCAACTCCTCTATAACCGTTCAACGGAATTTCAAGAAACTTTGTATGTAGCAAGGACATCATATGTAGATTTGCATATTGTTTTAGATTTTCATCGTGAAATTTTGCCCGGAGTCATGCCCCTTTGAACTTAGAAATTTATTGGTGTTTTGACCATATGCTTGTAAGCGCAACGCCTCTGTAACATTTCAACAGAATTTCATAAAACTCTGTATGTAGCAAGGACAACATATATAGATGTGCATATTGTTTTAGATTTTTCATTGTGAAATTTTTCCAGGAGTTATGCCCCTTTGAACTTGGAAATATATAGGATTTTGACCATATGCCTTTTGTTTGACTTTTAAGTGACCTAACTTTTCAGTGATTTTTAAGAGTGAAGGCATACACTGCACATAGTGAGAGGAGGTATAAGTTAAAACAGCTTTTAACACAAGTACCTAAACTGCATTCAAAAAGTGAAGGAAAACCCGGTTTGATGTCGTACCGACATCCATTTCTTGTTTGTTCATGAACTACCAGGCCAATTAAAACCAACCTTAGTGGTAATGGTGTTTGTCAACAACTTGGCCAAGGTAGCTGCCATTCGACAACAAAACCTTTTATTCGAACTTTTATCAGAGATGTATTGAAGTATTAGACAGCCATGCCTTAGATGAATGTGTCATTTTTTTACAGCAATTTGAAATTCCGAAAAGACTAAGTTTAAAATGCCCTAATCTGTAACACGAACTGAATTTCGTTTCGATATTATTTCTTGCACATGTCGATAATTTCGTTTTGTTTTTAGTTGTTGTCTTATATTTTGTTTGCACTGTCTTATTTGTAAACTTATTGAAATGTAAGATCTTGCTTCCATTTTTCGAATTCATTTTTAGCATGATTGTAACAGATATAGCATGTTTTGTGAAAACTAATTTTAACTTGCAAGAAATTATTACACTGAATAGGTGTCACTGTATAAAATTCAGTCAAGAAAATAATTGGTTCAAAACAAGATCGTCGGAATTGATAACGAAACGGGTTATCATTGAAAATTATTTACATATAAAAAGCAAGAAAAATTTATGAACAGAATTATCAGGTGCCGAAATCCAAAGGACAAATAATTGTCCCTTTCCGTTTATTTCTTACTTCTACATTTGTATAACTTACGGTCTTAGTGAGAGCTTTTGCCATCACTTTGTGTCCGTCAACAACATAAATCTCTGAAACTTTTGTAAGTTTCCATTGTAAGTAAACTTGACCTGAAGCATCACCAGAGTATACAGTTTCAAAATTGCGTTCGATTAGTCGCAAATGCATACAACATGCCTCTGTTGCTAAAAATAGAATATATGGGCAACTTACTGTTTTTGGAAAATAAGTCTAAAACTGTTACAGATGTCATAAAATTTCACATGGGTCAAAATTGATCAGCAAGGCAAGATCTGCCCGACTTTGCAATTTTGACGAAAATCCGAAAACCCGTCTTGGATTTATTGCCCTTTTATTGTAAAATTTTCAAAAGTGTAAGATATTTCATTTTATTGGAAAACTGAAACAAAAGTCAGCTATAAATTGAAAAGATGTTAAGCATACTAAGCTGTACCTACCTAGAAAATTTGAAGAAAATCTAATAAGCTAAGTAGAAGTTGTTCCTCTAATTTGTCAAATTTTCGTAATTTTATACATTTTGTCTTGTAATTCAAAAATGATTTGGGAAAGAGGTTAAGTTTTAACAGCAATACAGCTTAATACAGAAGAAATACAATTTTACATATATCCAAAATGATCCCATCTCATTCATGATTACCATCATCGGAGCTCTTTTTATTGATCTAAGTATAATTATAGGCTCTGGGAAAATAAAAAATAAAAGGGATCATTTTCATTTCACTACTACTAATTTTTCTCTTCTTGACGACGACGTTCCTCTAGCTCCATCCTAGGGGTGTACATATCTCAGTCGGTATGATTCGCCTGCGTTTGTTCTACCATTGACAATTTGAATGAGGGTTATCTTACTTGCACATCCAAACTTTAATAACAAGGTTATAGATTTCATAAATGATTAAATACTTATAAGAAGTTTTACAGAGCATATCAACATTTGATACCTAAATATGACGTGACTCGCACACAGCTAATTACAAAGGGCATTTCTCATCTTCGACGTAATGGAAATGCTGTTATAAAATGCCAGAAACTGATAAAAAAAAAATCAGAGAAACTGAGAAGTAACTTACATCTTTACACAAAAGTGGCTATCGACGGGATATCCTAAACGAATTCCTTAAATTGGCTTTGGATTACACTGACCTGAAGATATTACACAAATACTGGCTTCTCACTGATACTGCCGATGTCTACTGAAATGCATGACGACTCTTAACCAAACCCTTTGCGAAGTTTTGAGTTTGATTGTGACAGTGTTTTTACCAGAGACTAGATTCCTTCAGCTAGCTGGTATTTTAGCGGAAAGCACTCTTTGACCCTTTTTAGCTCATCTGGCTATAGCCAGGGTGAGCTTTTGCATTCACTTGGCGTCCGTCGTAAACTTTTCATTCAAACATCTCGGAAACCGCAGGGCCAATTGGAACCAAACTTGGTAAAACTTGGTAACAATAGTCCTTGGGTGGTCATCCAAGATGGCCCCCAGCGGGGATCTTTGTCGAAATTTAGACCCTATATTCAAAAATCTCCTTGGTCACAATAGTCCTTAGGTTCCTTTTTAAAAAATGAGTCCGGCAAGTCCGTATCATATCCAAAATGGCCGCCAGCGAGGAACTTGGTTTTAACATTAGACCCAATGGAAATGCATTCAAAGATCTTCTCTGAAACCACTGCGTCAATTGGAACCAAACTTGGTTACAATAGTCCTTTGGTGGTCCCCTTTTAAAATGTGCCCGGCAAGTCCGCACGTCATTCCAGGATGGCCGCCAGCGAGGATCTTTGTTAAACATTGTACCCTGTATTCAAAGATATTCTCCTCTGAAACTACTGGGCCAATTTGAACCAAATTTGGTCACAATGGTCCTTATAGGTGGCCCCTTTTAAAAAATTTGTCTGGCAAATCCGTATCATATCCAAGATGGCCGCCAGCGAAAAATGATTTTAACATTGGACCCTATGGGAAAGCATTCAAAGATCTTTTTCTCTGAAACCACTGTCAATTAGAAGCAAACTTGGTTACAATAGTCCTTGGGTGGTCCCTCATAAAAATGTGTCCGGCAAGTCCTCACGTCATCCAAGATGGTCACCAGCGGGGATCTTTGTCGAAATTTTGACCCTATATTCAAAGATCTCTTCTGAATCTTCGGGGCTAATTGGATCCAAACTCGGTCACAATGGTCCTTAGGTGGCCCCTTTTAAAAAATTTGTCTGTCAAGTCTGTATCGTATCTAAGATGGCTGCCAGCGGGGAATGTGGTTTTAACATTAGACCCAATGGGGATACATATTCAAAGATCTTCTCCTCTGACAGTACATGGCCAATTTGAATCAAACTTGGTCACAATGGTCCTTAAAATGTGTCCGGTATGCCCGCAAAGCATCTAAGATGGTGGCCAGTGAGAAACATAGTTTAGCATTGAACCCCATTGGGAAATGTATTTAAACATCTCCTCTGAAACTACCGTATAGCGGGTTATTTTCGCTGGTCGAAAATTTCGCGGATTTGAGTGGAAAATGTATGCAAAATTTTAGCGTTTAAATTTTCGCGGATTATCAAAGATCCTATATATATCCTAAGAATACAGAAAATATTCGCGGAATTTAAATTTCGCAATTTAAGTCCATCCGCGAAAATTACCCGCTATACGGTAATTGGCCAATTGGAACCTTGGAATTCATTCAAAGATCTTTTCTAAAAATATCGGTCCAATTAGAACCAAGTGAGGCACAGTGGTCCTTAGAAGAGACCCTTAAACAATGGGATATTCTGACTTACTGGTTATGTGTCAGCCATGGCCCAGGTGAGCGATACAGGCTCTTAAGAGACTCTTGTTTCAAAATTACATTTTGTCACATTCCTTTCTTTTTCAGGATAGTGCTCATAGAGTTCGTAGTCTACCTGTATTGGGTTTTATGCGTATGTTTGTAGAGAAACGGGATAGAGAAAGGTTTCACTGATTATACTTTAACGTCCAGTGAGCAATTTTTCGGCTTTATCAGGGCGAGAACAAGTTAATCAATTCAAAAATAAATATCAGTAAAAGAAGAAAGGCGGACGGGACAATGAGTTTTGATTGCCACTGGACAATGGGAAAAAGGGATAGGGGCAGGGAATTTAGCCTTCTATACGAGTACTAGTGACTCTGCTCTCTTTAGACAATAAAGAAGGGGTCTTGATGCTGCATGGAGCGTCGTGCTTCTCCACACAGTTTGGCTACAATGGTTCGCAGTTAGGCTTTCCGTATTTTGATCTGACTACCCCGCATAGACAGGGCATCCCCCTATCCACCATCTTGGGACGCGCCCGGCAGCTCTGTAGGCGAAGCCCCTGATAACCGATTCAGGTGCCGGGATAGAGAAATTGAAGGTTTGGGTACCCATAAACCGGTTAAACCTACCGCTAGCTTTTGTTACTGCCGGTACAAAGTCCGGCATAGTTATTTATGTGTGTCTGTAGTCTGGTTTATTTTTGCTTTGTTTTGTTTGTTTGTTTGTATGTTTTTTCTTTTCTTTTTTTTGTATTGCAGCTCCCTTGTTGGTTGTGGCTTGTGATTGTAATTTTCGGCCATTATAGGTGTTTAATTGGTCACAAAAGCACTTTGAAATGGTATCCGGTGAGTCCGCATCTGATCCCTTGTTAGAAGACTTTTCCAATGAAAGTTATTAAATCGGCTAATTGGACCCCAAACTTGTGACCAATTGTCCTGAAATGGTTCAACGCAAGAAAAACAACAGTAGGTCTGCACGCCATCGAAAATAGATGCAAATGGAAACAAAGCTTAACCTGGATAATAAAACATGAAGGTCTATAACCTTAAAATTGGGATTATTTTGACCGTATATATCAGTCGTGTTGAAGAAATTCCCTTCGTTACAGTTTGACTTTATGAGTAATCAAATACGTGTAAAAGCTCATACAGAACAAACTAGAGGCTCACATGAACCTGTATCGCTCACCTGGCGACTGGTTTTATTCATTGTCACCAATAGACCACCAATTCACAGTGATTCATACTATAAATCAGTTCACCAGATGTTACATTTTCATTCTTGGATGAGGTACAAACTAAAAATCACAAACTTTGGTTCCAATTGGCTCAGTAGATTTAGAGGAGAAGACATTTGAATGCATTTCCCATATAGTCCCTATGATAATCTATGTTCCCTGCTGGCGGCCATCTTGAATGAGGTATGAACATAAAAATCACAAACTTTGGAGGGAAACATCTAAAGACTATTGTAACCAAGTTTGGTTCCAATTGGCTCAGTGGGTTCAGAGGAGAAGACATTTGAATGCATTTCCCATAGGGTCCCTATGTTAAACTGTGCTCCATGCTGGCAGTTATCTTGGATGAGGTACGAACGTAAAAATCACAAACTTTAAAGGGGACCACCCAAGGACTATTGTGACCAAGTTTGGTTCAGTTTGAGTGGGTAGTTTCAGAGAAGAAGATCTTTGAATACATTTCCCATAGGGTCCTATGTTAAACTACGTCCCGTGCTGGCAGCTATCTTGGATGAGGTACGAACGTAAAAATCACAAACTTTAAAGGGGACCACCCAAGGACTATTGTGACCAAGTTTGGTTCAGTTTGAGTGGGTAGTTTCAGAGAAGAAGATCTTTGAATACATTTCCCATAGGGTCCTATGTTAAACTATGTCCCGTGCTGGCGACTATCTTGGATGAAGTACGAACATAAAAATCACAAACTTTAAAGGGACCATCCAATGACTATTGTGACAAAATTTGGTCCCCATTAGCTCAGGGTTTCAGAGGAGAAGATCTTTGAATGCATTTCCCATAGGGTCCTATGTTAAACTATCTTCCCCGCTGGCGGCCATCTTGGATGATATAGGGACCTGCTGGACATATGTAGAAATTGTAGTTCTGGAAAACCTCAACACTTTTGCAATTCACATTTAACCTTTATCTCAAACAGTTTTTGAAATGAAAGTAAAAACAGTAAGAAAAATTGCAAAAATTCAAAGAAAAAGCGGCAATAACTCCTATGTGGGTTGTCAGATTTTCTTCAAAATTGCAGGACATGTAGATCTTACTATGCTGACCATTTTTGTTATAAAAATTTCACTTCTATCTTCAACCATTTTCGGCGCAACTTTGTCTCTAAATTAAATTGCCACACCCCTATGAACAAAGTCTGGAATATGGTACAAAAAATCAAAGGTAAAAATAAGAAAGCTAATGTCCATCATATTAAAAACGGACAAGATATTTTAACATCTGAAAAAGATATTGCAAATAAAATTGGAGAAACTTTTGAGAAACATTCTTCTTCTAAAAATCTAGGACCCACATTCAAGAGAATTAAAGAACAAAAGGAACGAAACAAACTTAACTTTAAATCTAAAAATACAGAGGAATACAACAGATTATTTTCGATGGATGAACTAAAACAATCCTTGGATAAGGCACATGACACGGCATGTGGCCCTGACGATATCCATTATCAACTCCTCAAACATCTTCCTTTAACAGCTCTGGAATTCTTTTAAACCTTTTTAATAAAATTTGGGAAACAGGGAAACTACCACCTATGTGGAAACAAGCAACTATAGTACCTATTCCAAAACCGGGTAAAGATCATTCCGAACCATCTAATTACAGACCGCTAGCATTAACTAGTTGTGTCTGTAAGACAATGGAACGGATGATAAACAGCCGTCTTGTTTGGTATCTCGAATCGAACGGTCTTCTGTCGAACATCCAAAATGGATTTCGACAAGGTCGTACAACAATAGACCATTTAGTTCGATTCGAAACATTTATCAGAAATGCATTTTTAAAGAAAGAACATGCAGTGTCTATCTTTTTCGATATTGAAAAAGCATATGACACAACATGGAAATATGGTATTTTAAAAGATCTTTTTGATATGGGGTTGAGAGGAAGTTTACCAAATTTTATTGAAAATTTTCTCAAGGATCGTGAATTCAATGTTAGAGTCAACTCTACATTTTCTGACTCGTTTGAACAAGAGATGGGTGTTCCGCAAGGAAGCATCCTCTCTGTCACACTATTTAGTATTAAAATAAATAGTTTGGCCCAGGTTTTAAAAGATAACATTGATGGATCTCTTTATGTAGATGATTTTCTGATTTGCTATCGTGGCAAAAACATGAATAACATAGAACGCCAACTGCAATTATGTCTAAACAGAATCGAAAAATGGGCAGTTGAAAATGGTTTTAAATTTTCGAGCTCTAAAACAGTAGGGATGCATTTCTGTTGTAAACGGAAAATGCACCCAGAACCAGAGCTTAAACTATACAATAACCCTATAACTATTGTAAAAGAGGCCAAGTTCCTTGGTTTAATTTTTGACAGTAAACTTTCATTTCTTCCCCATATCAAAATGCTAAAAAACAAATGCCTAAAGGCATTAGATATTTTAAAAGTTGTGTCGAGTAGCGACTGGGGTGCGGATAGCACTGTTTTATTAAATTTATATCGATCGTTGATTCGGTCAAAACTAGATTATGGATGTTTTATTTACGGTTCCGCCCGTAAATCATACATTAAATTACTAGATAC
>MJUU01015109.1:0-21670 GCA_002080025.1 Modiolus philippinarum | reverse complement strand
CCAAACATGGACTTTGCCATTACATTACATGTACACATGGGGGTACCCATCTCTTATCCGCTACTCCTCCTGAACCACTGAATAGATTTTCATGAAACTTTAACACAGTCTTTGTGACATAATGTAGATGTGCACCTCCTATTTCAGAATGTGATTTGATTGATTTTTGGGGTTTCCCATATCCAAACATGGACTTTGCCATTACATTACATGTACACATGAGGGTACCCAGCTCTTATCCGCTACTCCTCCTGAACCACTGAATAGATTTTCATGAAACTTTAACACAGTCTTTGTGACATAATGTAGATGTGCACCTCCTATTTCAAAATTTGATTTGATTGATTTTTGGGGTTTCCCGTAGCCGAACATGGACTTTGCCATTACATTACCTGTACACATGGGGGTTCCAATTTCTTATCCGCTACTCCTCCTGAACCACTGAATAGATTTTCATGAAACTTTAACACAGTCTTTGTGACATAATGTAGACGTGCACCTCCTATTTCAGAATTTGATTTGAATGATTTTTGGGGTTTCGCATAGCAAAACATGGACTTAGCCATTACATTTCTAGTGGGTACCCATCTCTTATCTGCTACTCTTCCTGAACCAGCGAAAAGATTTTCATGAAACTTGAACACAGTCTTTATGATATAACATAGATATGCACCTTCTATTTTAGAATTTGATTTGATTGGTTTTTGGGGTTTCCCATACCAAAACATGGACTTGGCCATTTCATTACAAGGGGTACCCATTTCTTATCCGCTATTCCCCCTGAACCACTGAATAGATTTTCATGAAACTTTAACACAGTGTTTATGACATAATGTAGATGTGCACCTCCTATTTCAGAATTTGATTTGAATTGTTTTTAATTCCTGGAATCAAATGGGGATGCGGGGGGTCTTTATTAGTGAGCTTTGCTCACAGTTTTTCTAGTTGAAACATGTGAAACTAATTTCAAATAACTTTAGACAAAATTGCAAACTACGTGATCAGGAAGCAATTAGGTTCTTGCATTTTTCGCATGTTTATCTGCCCTCAAATTGATTCATATCTCACAAAATGTCAAACTGCAGCGATCAGTCTCTATGGAAAAGCTAACGTATTTCAGTATACATTTTTCTGTGATGATTCTGCATGTTCTCTTCAACACTCTTTTACAAACGTCACCTGGGAAGAAATCAGCAATCAAAATAATTATTAAGATTAGATCTTTGAGGTATTAAAAGAGATAAAACATATCATTTATGTTTATAATATACACATTTGATTGTCTTCCCATAAAGCTTTTTATTATCGCTATACATGGACATCTTTACTGCTGAAGTTGATCTAATACATCAATCAATCCCTGTGATAATTCTTGAGTTGCAATGAAAGAAAGATACAAGGTTTTTGCATTCAAAACTGTATCTGAGCAAACAAGAAAATAATCTCCTTTGGTGAAGGCATATCAGTAAAGAATCAGGTTAGATAACTCTCCGGACAAAAATCTGTGACCTTTTGTTTGAATTGATACTTTATTGTGAAATAATGTAATGAAATGTTTGGTATAGGTAAAATATTTAATTTGAGAATGTAAACGTTCTTTCTGCACAATGTTTGTTTATTTAATATTTGGATGTAAAAAATGCCAGATTTTTAAACATTTCATATGATGGAAATTTTCTATAAAACCACATTTTCAGTTGGATAACTTGGGAACCCACTCAAACCCATCTAGCATAGGAAAGATTTATAATTCACATATCTGCAGTCCAAGTGTCATTACAATCGGACCTATGGAATTTTTTGGATTCACTGTTAAAAATGTAATTTTATGTAATTTTTGCGCGTGGTCTTTCGCCTTTTACTCGAATTATGTTCCTTTGGCCACATTTCTTAGTTTTTCCCACTTTGAATGTGCTGCCATCTGGCGTTAATTGGTATACCTATCTGGTGCAATTTGGTCATTTAATCATTCCATGGTTCAAAGCTCTCTTCAAAGTCTTTAGTCTACAAAAAATGCTTCATGATGATCTGATGAATTTAGATAATTTCTTCGTCCTGTGGGAATTATTCCATGAATGTATTGGCGAGTAAAAGACAATCGATAAATTCAATATTTTGTTTAAAAAATTAGGATGGACTGGCAGTGGAAAAGGGGAGAATTCGGTAATGACAGGGGAATTGGCCTTCTAATTAAACCACCGCAATTTAATTTACCGAGATAAATAAAAGGGCTTTTTAGATTGCATGGAGTGTGGCGTTTCTGCATACAATTTTGATACAATGGCTTGTTGAAAGGCTTTTCATAATATAACCAAAAACCCATAAAGTGTTAATCATGGGATCGAAGTCATCAAAGGTCCATAACTAGAAGAAGGGTGTCAAACTTTTTTGGTCGAAAATGTACATGAGTCTTGTGGCATTTAACAATGAAACAAAAAAAAATGAAAGGCAAAATTGTAAATGCATCCCTTTGATTTAAATGTAACAGAACATTTTGCAAGGAAAAGTGAATCGAAATCGCTTGCAGTTTCCGACGAGAAGCCATAAAGGGCAATAAAAAGAAAATATTGCCCGTCCCGATCCCCTTCAGCATACCAGTTTTGCTAATGCATTGAAAACTGACTTGTCAGGTCATCCTTTATGTACACCCTCATAACAATATCAATTCAAATGGATTTTGAAATACTGCCAATTTCTCGATCTTACTATCATTGTTGAATCTGGTAAAATTAATTCTAAAATTTATGATAAAAGGGATAATTTTGATTTCATAATTACTAATTTCCCTTTTCTTGATGTCAACGCTCCTTTTGCTCCATCATACGGGGTGAATTTATCTCAATTAGTACGATTCTCACGCGTCTGTTAAACTCTTGACGACTTAATAAATGTAACCTTACTATCGCATCCAAACTTTTACAACAAGGTTACAGATTTCATAAATTGATAATTACATTTTTAAGAAGTTTTATAGAAGATATGAACATTTGATATCTAAATATGATGCGACTCACAAGCAGCTTATTACTAAGGGCATTTATCACCCTCGTTTTTACAGCGATGTTGTTAAAAAAATGTCAAAAACTGATTAAAAATCCAGAAAAACTGGGACGTTACTTACATTCTTTACGTAATAGGGCCCCGCGGGAACCCCGGGGTAAAGTAATAGGACCTAGTATCTCCGGCTTGCGGGGTATGACCCCTTCAAAACGGGGCTGACCCCGAGGGTACCCCGGGATATAGAAATAGCACCCATTCCGTGGTTGTGCGGGATTAATAAATACACTACCCATCTTTCGGATGGGATGTAAACTCAGGTCCACGTGTTGGAAGAAATGCTACGCTTCCTGCATGTTAAAGAACCCTTGTAGCAAGCTCTTTTTGAGTGGTCCGTAGGTGATCGGCGTCAAGGCTAAATTCCCCGCCCCTTTCGATTTCACCCTGCTTTTCCAGTGGCCATCAGAATTTCCTGTCCCATGACCGTTTCCATACCCCAAAGTGATTATTTATTAATAAACTTGTTCTCGTCTTGATATAGCGGAAATATTGCTCAGTAGACGTTAAACAATATTCAATCAATCAATCAATCGTAATAGGGGATATTGACAGGATATTGTTCATTAGTCTGTTAAATTGACTTTTGGATTCAATGACCTGGAAATTTTACAGGTATACTGGCCTCTCACAGATACTGCCGATGTCTACTGCAATCGATGATGATTCTTTACCAAACCCTTCGGGAAGTTTTGAGTTTAAATTTTATTCCGTAGTGCGATAGTGTTTTACCAGCAGACTAGGCTCCTTGAGCTAGCCGACAGTTTAGCGGTGAGCACTCCTTGATCCATCTTTCTAAATCACGATGGTTTAATATTAATCACCATGCTTGTTTCCAGGGTACAGAGCTGTCCAGGGGCATGCCATGATGGTCGGTAGTTAAGGAGAATAACCTGTCCATTCGGAATAGGCGCTTCTCCGTTTGTCCAATCCAGTAGTATTTTCTTTTTCTTCTAATTTTATGTTTATCCTGCTTGATGCTTGAGATGTAATACTCCGATACCTGTGAAAGCCAAAATATGACCGTTTACAAAATGCTTTATACAGATTTGCTTGTTGACTACAACCACGAACTGGTGCCTGATAGAGTCCTGGGTATTAAATCAGAATTCATTCTAATGGGTTCATGAAATCAAATGACAATGGTTGGCGGTCTAAATTTGACTTGGATTATATCCAATTATAACGGAATCGAAAAAAATCACTATTTCGGAGACAAAAATCCGGACTCCAAATGTTTAATCAATTTTTGAAACGCTGAATGGAGACGAGACTTGACCTTTAATATCCCATACCGAGTGTCTAGGGAATATACATTACCACTGAAAACCATTACACCTTGCTATCATTGAAAAATCCGTACAATTAATCTTTATGTACCGATATAAACATGATACAGTATGTAAGAAATCCAATATTGTGTTCGGTAAAAGAATTGAATATGTTCAACCGGGTATTTACCATATTATGTCATTATGACATTATATAGTGTGATGGTTCTGTTGGTAAATTTAAAAGAACAAAACGAGACTTTCGACAAAGGAACTCTGCGTGATTGAAGAAATAAACGGTTGCCTCGCGGCGGTAATGACTATTCTGGGCATCTTGAGTAAATATATATCTTCTAAAAATTAGATTTTTTAGGTGTTCCAACTAGGTGTATTATTAAGGTCTTTCTCACTGAAGTGGAAAGACCTTATTGTATTTCGTTTGATTATTATTTATTTTTATTCCTTTTTTTCCTCTTCCACCAATGTTGTCTAACTGCTATGACCAATCGTAACCAAACTTGGTTCACTTAACAAACATTGGCCGGGCTCGACTCAGGTCACCCTGTGAACCGATTCTATTTTTAGTAACAGAGTTATCACCCCGAATACGGTTTACCTTGTTATCATGTAAGCTCATAAATCGTAACCGATATAAAAAATCTGAAGACTTAGTGAGGAAAATGTTGGATTCATCCTCAGGATGATTTGTCATGCAAAAAAAAATTTGGGTCGGGACCCCGGTTACACGTTTTTGAACCAGAAATATGTTGATTTCTCAAAGTTCACTGATTTCGATGAAATTTGGTTTCCAGGTGGCTTTCATGATCCTGATAACAAATATGGGGTCAAAAAAATTTTTTCGTCCGTCATTTTCAAAATGGCCGCCAGTCGAAATTTTGTTATCGCGATATCTCCTAAACGATACAAAATTTATGAAAACATTGTGTTGCAAAAATACTCCTCTCATAAAGATCTTTATTTATGTTTGGTCAAAAATAATTTTTCGTCCGCCATTTTCAAAATGGCCGCCATTCGAAATTTTGCTATCATCATATCTCGGAAACGATAAAAAATTTATGAAAACATTGTGTTGCAAAAATACTCATCTCATGAAGATCTAAATTTCTGGTTGGTCAAAAAAAAAAAATTCATCCGCCATTTGAAATTTTGATAACGCGATATCTCGGAAACGATAAGAAATTTATGAAAACATCGTGTTGCAAAAATATTCCTCTCATTAAGATTTACATATAAATGGCTGGCCAAAATTTTTTTTTTGTTGGCCATTTGAAATTTTGTTATCCCGATAACTCGGAAACGATAAAAAAAATTATGAAAACATTGTGTTGCAAAAATACTCCTCTCATCTAGATCTGCATTTGTGGCTGACCAAAATTTTTTTTTTCGTCGGCCATTTTCAAAATGGTGGCTATTTAAAAGTTTGTTATCGCGATATCTCAGAAACGATAAAAATTTATGAAAACATTATGTTGCAAAAATACTTCTCTCATTGAGGTCTTCGTTTCATTCAATTGAAAGACAAGAGTAAAGCTGTCAATGTGACAGCAAACCGCGTTTTCTTTTACATGGACAGTATATCTTACACATGGGTTGACCCTGAATATTTGAAATGTACTTACAATTTTCATTAATTTTCAATGTTAAACCTTCAATCAAAGTAGCCTTTTTTCTGAAAGTTCAGCAACTTGGATTTTAATCAAAAATGAAAATAAAACTGTGCACACCTTTGATACAGGTACAAATGATCTGCATTATAAAAACTTTCTGTCTATTAAACTGTAGGAGATTTGTTTTGGACAAATGGGACACCCTATTGGTAAATATTTGACCTTAAAATGACTAAGTTCAACCACGGGTAATTTTTGCATTATTCAACAAAAATCAAAATCAAAGTACCATGCATGTACAACTGATCTGCGATTTAAAAACTGCCTATGTCTTATACTGTAGGAGATTTGGTCCGGACAAAGGGGGTACCCTATTGTTAAAAATTTGACATAAAAATGACTAAGTTCAACAATTGATTTTTTTGACATAAATTATCAAAAATCAAAATGAAAGTACCATGCACACCTTTGATATATGTACAACTGATCTGCAAATTAAAAACTTCCAATGTCTTATACTGTAGGAGACTTGCTCCGGACAAAGGGGGTACCCTATTGTTAAAAATTTGACATAAAATGACTAAGTTCAACAACTGATATTTTTAACATAAATTATCAAAAATCAAAATCAAAGACCCATGCAGACCTTTGATATATGTACAACTGATCTGCAAAATAAAAACTTCCTGTCTCAAATACTGTAGGAGATTAGCTCCGGACAAAGGGGGTACCCTATTATTGAAAATTTGACGTAAAATGACTAAGTTCAACAACAGATATTTTTAATATAAATTATCAAAAATCAAAATCAAAGTACCATGCACACCTTTGATATATGTACAATTGATGTGCAAAATAAAAACTATCTGTCTCAAATACTGCAGGAGATTTGCTCCGCACAAAAGGGGTACCCTATTGTTAAAAATTTGACCTAAAAATGACTAAGTTCAACAACTGATATTTTTGACATAAATTATCAAAATCAAAGTACCATGCCCACCTTTGATATATGTACAATTGATCTGCAAAATAAAAACTTCCTGTATCAAATACTGTAGAAAAGTTATATAAAAGTATGATTTTACCAATTCTTGACTACTGTGATATATTATATGATAACTGTCTGAAAAGTGAAAGTGATCTTTTAGAAAAAGTACAAAGAAGAGCTGCAATTCTTATAACCGGTGCTTTTAAAATAACAAAACACAAAGACTTATTAAATGAACTTGGACTAAATTTTTTGATGACAAGACGTAAAATTCATAAACTTAATCTATTCTTTAAGATAATTAACCATGAGTGTCCTAATTATTTATTTAATTGTTGTCCCTTAATTACTCATAACACACAAAATTATAATTTGCGTCGCATGGATAACATTTTGCCATTGCATGGACGCACAATTAAATTCTTATCATCTTATTTTCCATCAACGATTAAAGATTGGAATAAGATTCCAGCTGATTACAAATTATCGACGTTTGGGGAGACTTATTGTTTTTACTCAATTCTTATTTTTATTATTCTTGTTCTTCTTCTTCCGCCTCGAAATTTGTCCGACTATTTTCTCGGAAACTAATGTACGGATCTCCACCAAACTTCACATGAAGATGGGTCCTTATCCCGAAAGATGCAAACAGGTCTTTGAATTTTCAAAACAGCACCGGTTCCCATGAAAATGGCAAAAAAGGCGGGAAAATGAAAGTGCTCAGAATCGGATGAAACTTTACAGTACGGTTGCTTAGGACATGGAAAATAGGTTTTTGGTCTCCAAGACTTCAGATTGGCACCCGTTATCATGGAAACTGCAAAAAGGCGGGAAAATGAAAGTGCTCAGAATTGGATGAAACTTTACAGGAAGGTTGCTTTCGACATGGGGAATTGGTTTCTGGTCTCCAAGACTTCAGACTGGCACCGGTTGTCATGGAAATTGCAAAAAAGGCGGAAAATGAAAGTGCTCAGAATTGGATGAAACTTTACAGGAAGGTTGCTTAGGACATGGGGAATTGGATTCTGATCTCCAAGACTTCAGATTGGCACCGGTTGTCATGGAAATTGCAAACAAAGGTTGGACAAGGAAAGTGCTCAGAATTGGATGAAACTTTACATGAAGGTTGCTTAGGACATGGGGAATTGGTTTCTAGTCTCCAAGACTTCAGATTGGCACCCTTTACCATGGTAATGGCTAAAAAGGCAGCAAAATGAAAATATTGAGAATAGGTTGGAACTTTACAGAAAGGTTACCTTATGTGTGGGAAAATGGTTTTTGGTGTCAAAGACTTCAAAATGGCGACCGTTGCCATGGAAGCAGCCTCAAAATTCAAAGTGGTCAGAATTGAATGAATCCCACCAGACAGGTTGCATAGGCTTAGTGGAATTGATTTTAGCCCTGATTTCTGATTTGGGAGTTCGTTTTGGAGACTTTTGTATCAGCATCCTGATACAGTTATAAATTTTTATTATTATTATTCTTCGATCTTTCTTTCTTCTCATCGCAATGAACTTGTCCGAAGCAGATCTTGCTGCTATTGGCATACTATTGGCCCCATATATCTAGATGTGCAATCATCAAAATTTTTTCAAAAGGGGGTCCATTAAGGGTACTTTTGGTGGTATCAAAAAGGGGTGGGGTCGTCCTATAGTAACCCTATGGGAAAATGAAATTTTAGAAAGATTTCCACCATTTTTTCACTGTTTCTCAAGAACTGTTACCACTAGCTCCATGAAACTTCGTGAGAAAGGTTAGTGTCATGTAAGAAAGAGTTCATCAGCATTGGAAGTTTCAAAATAATAACCGTTGCCATGGAAACCATACCAATAAATGTAAATTTCGGGAAAATAATAGTTTTTGTTGATAAAAGTATTTTGACTACAGCAATATACATAACTTAGATTATTAGGGGAACCCCTGCCCAAATTTGTTTTTGGAAGGTGGTTGAAAATTGATTGCAATGGATGGGGAAATTCAAAATAACTACGGTTGCCATGGAAACTATGCAAAAAACGTAAAATTTTGAGAAAATCGTAATTACGGTTGATAATTGTAAATTGTTGTATTTTTATTGCAGCTATATGTATTACTTAGATAATAAGGCTAACCCCTGCCCAATTTTTTTTTGAAACAAGGTATGAAATTGGATGTAAATGAAACCAACCCAGAAACCTATAATTTTGAGAAAACGTGTTTTCTTTTGCATGTAATTATTTGATTTCAGCACCATGTATAAACTAATTTGTAAGGGGAATCCCTGTCGAAATTTTTTCCAGAGGGAGTCTCGTAATGCCTTAACCGATATGGGAGTTCATAACTTAGATTATAAGGGGAACCCCTGCCCAAATTTTTTTGGAAGGTGGTTTAAAACTGATTGCAATGGATGGGGAAATTCAAAATAACTATGGTTGCCATGGAAACTATGCAAAAAACGTAAAATTTTGAGAAAATCATAATTACGGTTGATAATTGTAAATTGTTGTATTTTTATTGCAGCTATATGTATTACTTAGACAATAAGGGGAACCCCTGCCCAATTTTTTTTGAAACAAGGTATGAAATTAGATGTAAAGGATAATGGTGCATTTGGTTGCCATGGAAACCAAACCAGAAACCTATAATTTTGAGAAAACGTGTTTTCTTTTGCATGTAATTATTTGATTTCAACAACATGTATAAACTAATTTGTAAGGGGAATCCCTGTCCCAATTTTTTGCAGAGGGAGTCTCGTAATGCCTTATAAACCGATATGGGAGTTCGTTTGGGAGACTTTTGTGTTTCGCTTGCGAACACAGTTATTACTTGTTATTATTATTATTTCGCTTTCTTTCTTCCAATGATTTTTGTCCGGCTTCGTTCTCAGAGATGCCTGGACAGAATTCATTCATATTTGGTACAAAGTTGGATCACCTTATGAAGTTATGTCTCCAACAAAAAAAAATCAAAATGGCGGCCATTTTCAAGATGGCTGCCAAGTTACGTCAATGTTTTGAATTTGTCAAATTTCTATGAAAATCATGAAATCTCCAAGATGCCTTTACAGAATTCTTTCATATTTTGCAAAAAGCTGAATCACCATAAGAAGATGGGCATGCAACAAAAAAAAAATTCAAAATGGCCGACATTTCCAAGATGGCTGCCAAAATACGTCAAAATTTCAACTTTGTCTGATTTCAACGAAAATTGATTTCTATGTAGATTTTGACACTGCGAACAACATGGAATCATCGAATTGGCTGCCAGGGGCGACATCAGCTGTTGCCTGCAATTGCAAATCTAGTTGTTATTATTTTTTGTATAGTTAAAGAATTTTTTGGTGACAACAATTGACTCGAAATTCGATTATTCTAACCATCGAACTACAAATATATAGTTTTGATAACGGGAATACATCGGCAAACGAAATACAGATATTGAAGCAAAAAGGAAGAAAATGTTAATTTCCAAAATAAAAAACCGTGGCAATTCATATTTTACACGAATTAAAACAATATGACCATTACAAAACAAATAAACAAAAATGAACTAAGACGTCACAAAGTTAAAGTACTATCAATATGAACCTCTACAAAAAAACTAAAGGTATCACCAGGCGCTCCCGAAAGGTAAACATGATCTGCACAATATTTGGTACCCGCCACACTACAATAAAAAGTCCGGATTTGTCAGTCCGAATTTATCACTCAGGTGAAAACTCTGGATCTTACCAAAGATGACTATTTTCATTTGTGAAATAGAAATATTGTAACGATCTGTCAAATTATGGTGACCACCGTAAGGATTGAATATCACTGCACATCTATCGTTATGTTTTCGAGTTTATTATATTTGAAATAAAATAATGGAGTTAATTCAAGTGATTAACAATTCTTCAGAGCTTTGATTCCTGTTTCCCTTATGTTCCCCCTTTTCTTAAACATATTCTGTATTCGGCTTAAGTTTGAAGTTCGTTTGCTTGTGAAGTAGTTGTTTTGCTTTGAATCTTTCATCGCGGCCAGATTTTCTGACAAAAGTTCTTGAGGTAGAATATATGGGTATCTTTTCTTCCAGTAGTATTCAAAACTCCTTTTTACGGTTGTGCACAAACCTTTATTCTTTTCTCCACCTATATTTGTCTAAATTAATTGATCTTCTCGTCTTCATAGAAGCAAAATACAGCTAAATGGACGAAACACTTAAATCAATCAATCTTTTACCGCGGCTGTCAAAATTTTCCAGTTCAACTAACTCTTTGCAATATTTATTAATTTTTTCTCGTATTTGTAATGTTGCATCATTTTCGAGAAGACGTTTAACATAACTTATCAATCCTGATATCCATGATTAAGTTGAGCTGACGGCAAACGACATATAACCATTCCTGTATAATGACTTAAAAACGTAAAACAATGATTGAAATTTACATGCAAAGAAATCGTTGTGTTGTAATCTTAACTTTTAAATGATTTCGTTTTCCAAAAGATAACTGATGATTAATGTCGATGTAAAAACATTTGAATTTCATGAAGACCACAAACGATATATGTTTAATATGGAAAAACGTAAGAAAGTGCTTTAAGCACTCAAAAACAGAAAATAAACTACAATAAAAGAAAACATAACGATATAGAAAAAGCAGAAATAAAGCTTGTCTAGCATATTAACAAAATCTTCTTGTGTTAGCAATTGTTCGTCCAATGACTCAACACGATTTTTCTTCCGTCTAGAAAAAATGTTTATCAATTGTTTCTGAATTTCAAATATCTTTTTGTCCTTAAAATATATATTGATGCAAATGTTAACAATATTTAAAACATTTATAATGGCGCTTGTGGCGAATAATAGAAGAATGAAAACAATGACGAATGGTAACGGCTTTGACGTTGCTGGTATTTCATTTGCTGTCAATGTGAGAAACACAACATACGACAGTAAAACTGACGTTCCGTAAGACAAACGTTCTCCACACTCTATAGGCAGTAAAAATATCAATGGATTTAAAAGTGCAAGCAAGGCAATTGGTAGAAATACTAGAATATTGTAATATAAAGGTCGTCGTTTTATTGTCAATGTTATATCTAAGGATGTGTTAAGCAGGGCATAATTTCCACTTCTATCATACTCTAACGACCAATGAGGATTCGGTAAATAAAATTGTCGACTGATCGTTGTACTTGTGGATACTAGAAATACTCCATTTATGTCATCATATGCAACAAAATGTAGGTTACATGTTTGCGAATCAAAAGGAAAATGCTTAATATTTGGAACACATTTGACATTTAGTAGTCCAGCTGGCGTCCAATTAACATTTCCATCGTTGTCAACAGAAGTTTTAAATGTTTGTCCATAGCCTACAGCGTTAAACTCGAACGCTTCATTCTTGAGTGCCACATATGGAGTCCAGATTTTTCTCTCTGATATAGTTATTTTATTAATTCCGTCATAATCAGATATATTCCAAGTTAATGATGGATCATTCCAAGTCAAATTTAGACCACCTACTGTTGTCATTATTCCTTTGATTTCGTTGAACCCATTTATTCCCATGAGAATGAATTCTGATTTAATATCCATGACTTTAGATGGCCTCAGTTCGTTACTGTAGTCAACAAGCAAATCTGAATACAGCCTTTTGTATACGGTCATATTTTGGCTTTGACAGGATTTCGAGAATAAGATCACAAGCAATTTCACACAGAATAAGCCTAAACACATTGCTGCATTGGACGAAAACTGACAAAACGTTAGTTTATCCCAAGCACACCTGCATTGCCAGTAAAAGTAGATATTAATAACTTTGCTCTTAATTTTGTAAACAAATGTACTCAATAATATGAACGTGCGAGAAAACAGTCTACATTCGACACATTGTTCAAGTAGTTCTGTTAAAACTCTCTTTTTTCGTAAATAAAAAAATTCTGCAATGTAATTTTCAGTCAATGAAAATTTACATTAAAATCCTGTTTTTCAGGTAAAATTCAAATCGGAAGAACAAAGCTTTTCCATTAGTTCACTTAAATGGTATTGACGGTGATGTTGAAGACAAATTTTGTTACAAATTGGCTATTGTTTAAATTACAAATAGGTAAGATTAAGCAATGCCAATACACAAAACATTTATTGATATGACGTCAATACTTATATCCTCAACATTGTGTATCATATAAAGAAAGGGTTCAAATGTAGGTTTGTTTCCATCTTAACAATAAAAAATATTTGAAAGACATATGACTTTTAGAGAAGATTTATAATCTACCGTTGTATCTGTTTCTCTTCCATTAAATTAACAATTTTGAATTTTTCATTTGTGTATTTATTCTCTATCAACGCCTAAATATATTTCACGGTGAATGGTGATCCACATGTCTGTCCGTCCGTCACAATTCCTCTTCCACATGGATATAAGGAAACGCTTTTACGCGGCTATATATATAATAATGGAGGTTTTGTTTTGGATACAAAGAATATTGTCGACATAATGGACGAACCCACTTTGTGGGCGAGTCTATTATTGGAGACAATATTTTTTGTATCCGAAACAAAACTTCTATTATTCTTTCTATCGGTAATTAACCAAATTTATTTGATACAACCTATTTTGAAAAATGAAAATCAATTTCGAAGAATCGTGAAATTGACTATTGATTAGTAATATAATTTGTGCGATCCCTTATGGTTTTTGTAGATACATTGATGCGCTGATTGACAAGGTAGGCATGGCTTAAGTTACTTTTTGCCAATATTTTTTCGTATTCGGGCAGTAGCAAATACTGAAAATATTTGCCTCAAGAGATCAAAGGAAACTCCTACAAATTACCGATAACTAATTTTAATGGTATTTTCTATTATTACCTATTAGTTTATATGTTTTATTAACTGATTTGTATTTTGAACCATTTTGGAGATTTTTACTTTTAATAGTTTTATTTCATGATGTTCTATTGTCTGGCCACTGTGTTTGCTCAAATATTCATAACCGTTTTATTGCCTGGCTTCTTTGATTGGTCAAAACGATTTCATGAATATTCATTACTCCTACAAATTACCGATAACTAATTTTAATGGTATTTTCTATTATTACCTATTAGTTTATATGTTTTATAAAATGATTTGTATTTTGAACTATTTTGGAGATTTTTTATTTCATGATGTTCTATTGTCTGGCCACTGTGGTTGCTCAAATATTCATAACCGTTCTATTGCCTGGCTACTTTGATTGTTCAAAACAATTTCATGAATATTCATTACTGTTCTTCCGCCTGGCGTCTGTTATTAGTAAAATATTTTACGAAAGGATGTGGAGTAAATTAACATGAGACCATAGCACAAATGTTAACTCCAACTGCAATTGATTTTAATGAGATGCATGACATTTCGGAAATAAATTCCTCATCAGCAGAACTAGAACCCAAACATAGGAAATCCATTATTTAAAAAAAAATGCTTATAAAACCATTAAACCAAAAGAAATCCGAATAATAAGTAAAATAAAATATATAGCCAAGGACAAATCTACGATAGAAGGAGTTACACCTTGGGACTTAGAATTCAAATAAATTTTGATAAAAGAAAAAAGAAAATGTATACATGAGATATAATCTTATGTACAAGTACACCATATATAAGAAAAATAAAGAGCATACATCTCAAACACGGCAAATATTTGAATGACATGGATTTCTTTACGTTGACATGTTTGATGGAGTCTATTTCTAAATATTTTTTTTAATGAACAAGATTCCTCAAATTATTGATAATATGAGAGATACTATTAACATTATGAACACGAAATGACTAAATTAACCCAATTAATCAACTGACACTGTGGTCTTGAAATTTTGTAATGGAAATTCATATTCATTACCATTATACAATGATTCAGCATCATACTGCATATGCGTAGATAAATATAAATAGTTATTTTATATAATACAATTATATTCATATATACTAAGTGTTTATGCAGCCAACGATCGTTTGTGTATCAGAATAATAATGTAATTGCTGCCAATGATTATTTATGTATTTGAATAATAGTGTCAGTCAAATAATTTGCAATGATTTGAGTTTTGTAGATGTCTGTGTCGGCAACCTATCTTTCTATTGTACAGATTGGGTAATAAAACAGTTATTTAATGCGCAGTCAAGCAAAAGCTCAGAATTATATTCTCTCGGTAATGAAAATAGTACAGTGTTCTATTGCCCTTAGCCGTTGGCTTTGAGAAATATTACACTTAGCTGTTTCAATTACCTAGGGAAAATGTTCTGATCTATTGTCCGATTACACATTTAATAACTGTATACTATAAAATGAATATCAAGTTCGATTACTTCTATTTGTCGTTGAAGAGTTATTTGCCCTCGATTGTTAAAACAATTGTTTTTTTTTTTTTTTTTTTTTTTTTTTTTTTTTTTGATAAAAAGAGAACACTTTAATGCAGCTTTCTCAAATTTTCATATATTATTTCCTACTACAAATAATGACAATTTTGATTTATTCGCCATTAATTGTAAAACAAAATTAAGATTTTTCCCGTTTTCAGATCATAAATAAGTGACTCTTTATTTCAGCTTTCTCAAGTTTTTATATTTTATGTCCTACTTCATGTATAAAATTCAAGCCAGAATTCGATTTTAATTACCATTCCATTCGTCACTCAAGAATTATATGCCCTTCATTTTGACAAAAATGCATTTTTCCTGATTTCAATTTATGAAAATAGAACACTTGAACGCAGCTTTCTTAAAAGTTAATATACATGTTATTTCCGACAAAAAATGAAGGTAAAGTTCAATTTTGATGAATATTCTACGATTCATCCAACAGTTATTTGCCCTAGATTGTTAAGAATTGCCTTTTACTGTTTCCAGGTGATAAAAATAGAAGGTTTTAGTTTTAGATAAACTAAAATCGATAAAAAGACCAGTTTCGTCTATTGACAGTTACATTTTTCTACACTTTATACTACCCTCCCACATAAATATGATTCAATATAAATTGAGACAATTTATTAAATGGTCTTTCAAATTTTCTGGTCTACGGATCATTTGTTGTAATAAAAAGAAATATCACTTAAAAAAATTGTTCTTGGACTTGCTATGACATGATTTAGGCACTGAACCTTTTGTTAGACAACAATTTTGTTGTTTTGGCAACATCGTTTATTAACAGGTCATTGGAATTCCCATGGGTACAAACTGTGGATCTTTTCCTGTTCTAGTACGAACGGAACTTTATGAAAAACTACAGGATGGAACCATACAAAACAGTGATAAACTTATTTCAACGATAGCAGCAGGTATATCAACGATATCCTTACTATTGACAATCTCCAGTTTTAGACTTAATAAAGCCAACAATGATTCTTAATACTGCCCATTTCTCGATCTAACTATCATCGTTGACTCTGGAAAAATTTAAACCAAAATTTATAATAAAAGGGATGATTTTGATTTCACTATTACTAATATCCCATTGCTTGTTGGCGACGTTCATGTAGCTCCATCATATGGGTGTATATATTTCAACTGGTACTATTCGCACGCGTCTGTTCTAGTCTTGACGACTTTAGTGAACGTAACCTTACATCCTAACTTTTACAAATATTTTTGTAAATTTTGTTGAAAACTAAGGAGTATCTCCCTCATGCAAAGCTCAGTCCTTAGCTGATTTTGGCTGTGCATTTAGATCATATTGGATATTTGGTCTCTATCAGTTTTTAAATATCTTTGAGTTTATGGTCTTCAAAAACGTTTAGATTTTATCTGCACTGAAGAGACATAAGTTGTCGAAATGCACTTATTCAGAATTTAAATTCACAGTAACTTCGGTATTTAGTTATTTATTACAACAAGGTTACAAATTTTATAGATTGATAAACACATTTAAGGAGTTTTATAGAAGATATGATCATTTAATTATCAATAATCGTGAAACCCCAATATTCTAAAACTATTTATGCCAAACTATTTATGCCTAGGCAAAAATAAAGTTATGTCTAGCCACAAAAATATTTAGGAGTAGGCTTAAGTAGTTTAGCCTAGCCTTAATTAGTTTTGCATATGCTAAATAAATTTTTGCTGAGCCAATCATCTGTCTTGTAACAAAGGGTTTCAGAACCTGGACCGTATCTAAAATCTTCACACCGATTTTCCTCCAACAAATGCCAAAAGTTGAGCTTTTATCAACAAGGAGGATTCAGACGAAATTCTGCGAATTAGTATGCATATGCCACAAAATACCAGATGTATTTTGAAGGGGGTTGTTTATTACAAATTGATTTTTATGCAGGAAATACAGGAACGACATCGCGTATTTGGCATAAAACGTAAAGTTGGATTGTACGTTGTTCTTTAAAATAAATCTGGTATATCTCCGTGTTTTTTGGTGAAAACACTTACCCTAATCCATGTCTTTTAATGTTATCCCTAATCCTATCTCTTTATGTCTGTGTTTTACCATGATAACTCTAACTCCAAATATATCGCCTTGTTTCATAATGTTTACCCTCATCACATCTTGATCTCCACGAAGTAAACGATGATAAAACACGGATCTAAAGGTTGAGATAGGTTTAATATTATAAAAACGGAGATATAGCAAGGGTAATAGTTTACTTAATACAAGAAAATGTAGCCAAGGTTGGTTTGTATCGTAGAACGGAAATATAGCTGGGACAAGGGTTTCTCATGGCTACTTAAAGATGAAGATCAACAAGAACAGCGTTGTTCCATTGCTTGGTTTTACCGTGTGTTTGTAGATACTTTGTCTTTTCCATATCCTTTTATTGTTAATTACATTATAAAACAATGACATATAAACGCTAGGATAAAGGTTTTCATTATAAGAGATGGAGATATATCAAGAGATAAGGTTTACATCTTCAAACACAGAGAAGCTAGGATATTTATTTCAGGAACAACATTCTGTCAATGTTAACGTTTTTTATGCCCCTGCGACTGAAAGTCGAAGGTGGGAGACATATTGTTTTACCCTTGTCTGTCCGACCGTACGTCCGTACGAATAAAAAAACACAACTTTTGATTTTTTACAGACACATTGCAATCAAATTCCAACTACTTCAAAGGAATCTAATTTGCAATAAGTAAGACATCTTTTTGCATATTCAAAATGGCTGTGGTTTGCCATGGAAACTTGAAGAAGCCGGATTGATTGATTGAATATGGTCTAACGTCTACTGAGCAACATTTCAGCTATATCAAGACGATAACAAGTTAGTTAATAAATAATCACTTTGGGGTATGGAAAGGGTCATGGGACGGAAAATTCTGACTAGGGTGAAATCGAAAGGGGCGGGAAATTTAGCCTTGTAGACAATCACCTACGGACTACTCAAAAAAGTGTTTGCTAAAAGGATTCTTTAACGTACAGGAAGCGTGGCATTTCTTCCAACACATGGACCTGAGTTTACATCCCATCCGCAAGATGGGTTGTGTATTCATTCATCCCGCACAACCACGGATATCCAGTTTTGCAGGGTTGTACCCGAAGCCTGGAATACTGGACCCTATTTCTATATCCCGGGGTTCCCTCGTGGTAAAAGGCGGAAAAATTCAAAGCTCCTCAAATAAGATGAAACTTTAAAGGAAGATTGTCCAGCACCCATAGGATTGATTTGGAGTCCCAGAATTTTCGAAATGGCTGCCGTTGCCATGGAAACTGGGAAAAGGCAGGAAAATTCAAAGTGTCTCAAAATGGATGAATCTTTACAGACAGGTTGCCTAGTATCCATAGAATCAGAAAATTACTTGTATATTTTTGGGGGAAAGTATATCATGTGTCCATATTTGTACTGCGGGGCATATTTGGTTGCCATGCGGCGGCAGCTCCAATTTGTATTTTTGCCAAATGTATGGATAAATTTGATGTTGTTGCGCAAAAATTAATTTGTAACAAAAAAAAACGTAAAGATACATCTAGTATTTTATGGCTTAGTATACAAATGGAATGCAAGATTCGTCTGAATCTTCCACGTAGGTTAGACCTACATTTTCGCATTATTTCGGTTATTCATGAAGAAAATCTTGGTGAAGGTTTGAGATATAGACAAGTCTCTACAATCATTGGTACAAGGGAGACGATTGGCTCAGCAAAATTGACTTAGCATGTGGTAAATTACTTACGACTAGGCTAAACTACTTTAGGCTAGGCATATATAGTTGTGGCCAGTAACTAGAATAACCTTATTTTTGCCCATGCAAAAATACGCAAGGATGAGCATGAATAAATGGCTAGGCATTAGTTTATTTAGGCCAATCATAGACATATTGGGATAGATTTTATTTTTATTTTTACGCTAATACCGCTCCATACAAAGGCAGCAGAAAGTCGTTTTACTTAAGGTCAATCAATATGTCAGGTAAAAAAAAAATGTTTTGGAAGGGTCATTAATAGGAAATTTCATTGAGTGCAGGTTATATTACTAGTTCATGTAGGATTGTAAATAGGTATCAATGTAGGTTGGCTCCAATGACTGTAGTTCGTGATTAATTATAAATGGATATTGACCGGTGTTTGATTTAAAAGTAAATTCATGCGAATGCAGAAAAAAAGAAGCTCATTAAAATTAATGAAGTTTGAGATAATATATGTGTTATGGTCTCACGTTCATTTACTCCATATACTTTCGTAAAATATTTAATTTGCTATTCCTATTCTAAAGCAATATATTGAATTGTAAGAAGGGGTGTTTTTGGTCAAGCAACAACATATTGATATGTTTCCTCTATAATGTATTAATAAATATAAAGGTTTAGTGACACAAATACTGTATATTGGGATATTTTCGCGTGTGTTTAATTTTCGCTATGTTCGAGTTTGACAACCAAGCGCGAAAAAAGCCTCCGCGAAAATTTCACTGCCCATTTAAATGCATTATATAACAAATAAAATGCGAACTATAAACACAGCGTAGATTTCACTGCCATGTTTTACACCAAAATCGCGAAAATAACCCGATATACGGTATAAAGGAGGTATTGTAGGGCTGTTTTTTATCCCCCTGAATTTGAAAACCACAAAGTATTTAATATTAATCAAGCATGTTTCATGAGATGTTCATAGGACCTTAGTCTGGGAGATATCACTGATAATATAAATTGAATTATCTCCCACGCTTTCCACTTAGTGTATAAAATATAATGAAAAATTCCATATACATAATTGTATACTTCAAAATATTGACATCTTCTTGTTAGTACTGATATATGAGCTACAACCTTACCCAAAAATTTCTTTGGTTATGAGAAGTCTATTTTAACATGTTTAAGAATGGCCACTCCTCAGTTTTTTTTAATCTGTCTCTGACTTTCAGAATTCGCTTATTTTATCCACCATTATGCATTATAGAATTTTGCACACCGACCCCCCACTTTTCTTTTCAAAATATGTTTGTACACATTTTGAATTAACTTTTGACAAAACTTGATGAAATTCTTGATATATTTTCATTGTATTCCAAAGGGCGATTGTCTTAATGCAAAGTAAATGAAAAATCAAGAGGAGTTCGGTTTCCCGCCAAAATTTAAGGCACTCAAAAACGGGCACACTGACCTATCAATATTTTTTGCTTAAAAAGATGTATGATCGATGTTCTAATAAATAAAGATACCAATTTTAAAATCTTGATATAATGAACTTGAGGAGTGACCATCCTTAAAGATATTGTTTGGTTCAAAATCTTGTCTGGTAAGGCTGTTCCCCATATTTAATTTTACAAAAACTGCAACGTCCCTTAATATTGCTGTTGATGACGTCATTGTCACACCGTGGCTTATTTATTTTGCACCAAAGAAAGTAGATTATATCGAATCATTTTATAAATTAACCGACCAATTTGTAAATTAAAAGGTAGAAAGATTTTTACTTTTTTGCAATTTAGGGGCCAATTTGAATTATTTGACGCCACAAACAAAGAATGGCGAGTTTTATGGTCCTTCAATTTGTTCATTGTACTCTACAGAAAAAAAGATTCTTACACTCGACTAGAATTAAAGATCGAGATATCTTCCACTTATGAAGGAAATTCTACGTTATTTTCCCTCTTTACACTTGTGAGAAGACGGAATTTCTTACCCCTTATCTTAAGTATGGTCTTGTATAAGATCCTGTCATTAGTAGTTAACTATGGGGAAAAATCTGCGGTTTTCAAAAAACGTTTTTTGAAAACCGCAGATTTTTCCCCATAGTTAACTACTACCTACGGCACTATAGAAAAAAACAAACAAGTAAGATTTGTTATTCACTACAGTTGAGACGGGTAAAACGGGCTAGATTTTTAATGGGGTCTTAGTTCACTCACATTTTTTACGTTGCTTGCGGTTTAAGCATTTTATAAGTAAAACAAAAAAATCTTAAGAAAACGTATTTTGTATTTCCCGATCAAAACAATGAAATATTTTCTTCTCTGGTAAGTTAAGATATAGAAAAGAATATTTATTTTTAGTAGCTAAATCAAGCGTCTTTTTTGAGACCTGAAGTTCTGAAGATACAAGTTCTCTCTCCTTTTTACTAGGAAAATTATACACTACGTAGAAATTACAATTTAAACGACAGTCTTTAGGTATCCGAAAATAGGACTGACTCAAATAAATTACGCTCATTTTCTTGTGCCTTCCGCCTATAAAGTATTTTACAATAGAAGATTGATCTTGTTGTGAACAAATATAATCGTCAAGAATTACGATTTTTTGTTTGTCACCGGCTTCGTCCTCGCAGTCGATGT
>MJUU01015107.1:7850-20358 GCA_002080025.1 Modiolus philippinarum | reverse complement strand
AAGGTTATAAGTTAAACACAAGTACAGAAAAAAATTTAGTACTGGACAGAAAAATATCAGAGTGATAAAGTACATACACAAAGAATAAAACCTCTATTCGCAATGGTTATTCAAGCAACACGAGAGAAGGAATCAAAATAGAATAAAACAATAGAAAGAGGTTTGGGTTAGAATACTGAACCCAGTCGCCCCACCCCAACCGTCACACCACTCTCACACAGCTACACTGCGTTTGCGGTGCTCTACGTTCAGGACGTTGGAAGACTGGTCTGAAAGTAAAAAAGTAAGTGAGAACCGAAACATCAAAATACAAGGACACCACATGAGAACAGAACAGACAGGAACAATTAAGACGCACGTATAGATGAACAACACGGGCCCAATAATAACCATGAGTGAGATCAGGTGCACCGGTAGAGTCAGCATCTCCTGCTTCTTATAAGTCACGGTTGATTGCACGGGGGATGGAAAAATGAAATTTAACATAGGCCTTATGGGGCCAAAGAGATGAGATTCACTACTGAGAACCATTCTGTACAGAATTATAAGAGACTATCGTTAAACTAATAAACTTATACATAAAAACAACATGATTACATAAATACATGTGCAAATAAAAATTGTTTACAATATATAACAATTTTTCTTTTATCTAAAATTAGATATCAGGTTTTGGGGCATCCCCTTATCATATTGTATATTTAATATTCATACTGATAATTATTTGACATCTATATAGTTTAAGGTAGATTGCAACTTTTATACATTATCATATATAAAACTGACTAATACTGCCAACAATAGTTTGTGACCGTTTCATCTCATTTAAGATAATGATTTCTCCCTTTCAAAATTCTTTCGTAGTTTTGATTTTTTTTCGTAGTTTTAGGGAAAGTCACGTTCGTTCGTCAGTTATCAAGAAATCTCTACCACGAGAAAAGATGTATTTGTTACGCCAAATAACTATTATTTCCTCCTTTAACCGAGATGCAACATAATTTGTACGTTACAACCGAGTTGTCTTCTTTTTTTAAGGTGTAAATCCGTAAAAAACTTGTACTTTGATTTCCATTGAGTAAGGAAAAAGATCAACTAATCCGAGTTATAAATTGGAATTCCCAAAGTTCTTAAAAATACGCCAGCCCATGAATTCAATCAAAGTGCTGATAGCACTAATGGAACGATTGGACCCTATGTTTCTTTAAAACAATATTTGCAAATTATGTGTGTCAAACAGAATCCTGTACTATCCCAACCAATTTTTGATTTACTTAGAACTAATCTCTACTGCAGGAAACAATTTATGAAATATATTATGTGTTAAATAAGTAATATGTAAAAGATTATTAAATCAGAGACATTTAAACACAATAAAATGACTCTGATTAAATGCTTTTTAATTTATAGCCTGTGTTAAATACTTGCCACATTTTGCCAGACTAGGACACTCATATAATTCAAAAGATATATAAACAGTGGCGGGTCTAGACTTTTGCTAAGATAGGGAGCGACCCATATTTTTTTCAAAAATGGGGTAAAGAACCGAATTGTCCGAAAAAACCTAGGAAGTTAAATTTTATTCCAACCTAAAGGGGGGGGGGGCCTCCTCGAGTTGTCTTCCCTTTTTAAGGTGTAACTCCGAAAAAACTCGTACTTTGATTTCCATTGAGTAGGGAAAAAGATCAACTAATCCGAGTTATAAATTGGAATTCCCCAAGTTCTTAAAAATACGTCAGCCCATGAATTCAAAAACTTGTGAATTTATCCCAAATGATACTGTTTATTTAGCATAGATGTATAGTATCCTCATCGTGCGATATTGTGATCCGAATCCCTTCCACCTTCGCACATCTCAAATCGTAATCGTTCAATATAAAATGGAAGTCTGTTTATGTCCCGAAGTTATACCTACTGTAAAGGGAGGTAAATATTGGGAAAATTACAAACCGCAAGTGTTTCTGTACGTATTAATACCAAAATAATTCCACGAGATTGAATCGTTCGGAAGAAACGCCATCATTTGGAATTGTGATACTTTAAGACAAAATATATTCTTTTTGGCGGGTATAATAGTTTTACATATACTAGTACACTTATCAGTTAAGTTGACCATTATCTGCATAAGATAACACGTTAATTTTACCATTAAACAAATGCCAAAACCAGAATAGAAGTATCTGCAAAAACCGGTCAAAAGCCTTACAGTTAATTATTTATATGATCATGTAAGCATTCTATCGAATACAGCGGTAAAATATATATTATATAATTTGTGTAATCGCACCGCACAGATAATAACAACCATGATCATGATATATATTGATAATATTTTGTTCGTTTCTTTTTGAATGGTACTCGAAACGGACATGAAACGTACTTATAGTCACAATCTTCTACTCTTGGAAACACAAAGCATTTCCAATTATTCCTCTGAGATCATTTATATTATTGCTTATTAAAGTAGGGTCATTTGGACTCAAAGGTGGGCTCATTAAAAGTTTTATGTTTCTGCTCCTAGTTTCATTAACGGCTTTTTCAATTTCTGCCTGGATATTCATGTTTGGATCGATCTTTGGATTGAATGCATTTATCGTTGCCTGAAAACATGTCACTATATTTTTCGCTGTGGACATTTTACCATCTATGTCGAAATTGTCTTTGCATTGCCACACTAAATTGTTGACAAGTCTCGCAAGCGACTTTCTTAATTCTCTATTAGTGGGGCAAAATTTCGCTTTGTATGTATTAAATAATGTATTAAATAAAGTAGGCTGAACAAGAGGTGGACTCCTTCTGCTTTTCGGATCAAAACAAAGTCCTTTTAAATTGTATACCACCGTAACGCCATTCTCTAGCAACGTTTGAAGTCCGTGTAGAAACACATTTTGCTTCATTCCATCATACGTTAGATGCCAAGCAACATAAACTTTGTTGATATCGTGTTTTGATTTAAGTCCAACAATGTCATTCAGACAATTTCCACATGGTGACAGATATGTAAAGAGGTAAACCGAAGGCGGTTGAGGTTGAGATTGCTTCCGGTTGACCTTGAACCATTTTAACATATTTTCTACGTCACTATAATTCAAAACCCGAGTTTCTGCATGTATGATGGTAGGGCCTTGCTTTAATGGAGGTGCCGAGATGTAATTATGCTTTTGTTGAACTAGCTCAAAAACAATTTCATATGGGTCGTACTGGTTTGAAGAAGACAAATTATTCGAAGCCCGATTGAGAGTCATAGCAGCAAACTGGACAATATCAGGGTTTGGGTTCTGTTGTCTAGTTCCTGCACCAAAGTCTGCACAAACATTTTTAAAATATTCTATATTATTTTGATTTAATGTTAGACTGTAAATTGAATGGCCTCCGGTTCTGTTTTGCGAAAACTCATATTTGACTGAATGCTTAACTGCGTTCTCGTTTTTGTCTGGACATGCGCAGTACTTTCCTTCTTTACTCTGGCAATGCGGTTCCAGACAGCAACCCGAGCGATCTTCAGTGCAGTATGTATCTGTCGGACAATACATACATCTGTTCCCAATACAATAACAAATATTATACGGCTCTCCATCGATGAAAGATTCTTTCCTAATATCTTTGAACGGCTGTACTATTGTTTTATTGCTCATAATGAAATGTGGCTCCATAGATGCTTGGCAAGGATGTTGTAAGCTGCAAACCAATGGGACGCTCAATTTAATCCACTTTCTATTGAGGCCTGTAGATAAACAGTCTGTAAAGAAAAAAAAATCAGAATCTGAGTACTTATTCCTACTTGTAGTAAACATGTTGGCAAGAAACCTTCTTAATATACATCGGCAAAAGAAATACCGAAGCAAGAACGAACAAAGGGGAAATTCTAAAATCATAAAATCCAAAATCAGGTAATCCACAGCAACACGAACTGAGACAGTATGACAAAGACAAAACAAACAAACAAAAACGAACAAGAACGCTACAAAACTAAAGCACTAGCAGTGTGAACCCTTATAAAAACTGAGATATCATCAGGTGCTCCGGAAGGGTAAGCATAATCTGCTCCACGCATGGCACCCGTCACACAGCCAGTAAAATATGATGTTGAAAAATCTATTTGGTTGCTGATTGATTATTGTCATTTTCTAAACCATAGAAAAAAACAATTAAAATCCATGGTGCATGTTCCTTCTCTAAACCTGAAACAGCACCAAGGTGAAAGTTTGAAAAGAATATTTGTATCTCTTGAGTAAAAGATATTAACAAGGACATATCTGTTCCACAAACATATTCGACGAAGACAAAACTATAATATAACAAAATGATATACCAGACAACACAGAAACCAAAAGCACTGACAGTGTGAACTCCCACTGAGAACCGGGAGTATCATCAGGTGTTCCGGAAGGGTAAACATGATCTGCTCCACGCGTGGCACTTAAAGGTGGACAATTAGTAGAATCCTTGTACTTTTACATAGAATTATTACAACGTTTTTACAGTGTTTGATTTCAGTTAGCCCTGAGATAGTTTTAATAGTCATGCATTTAAATAATAGCAGTGTACATAAATAGGGTCTGAAAGTCTCATCATTGAAAGTTACGATTAAAAATGATATCCAAAAATGTTCTCCGCGATGACATAAAGTTGGATGATTATGACGTTCAAAAATTTCTTTAAAACGTTATATATTTTCGTAAAAGTACAGTTTTTATACCCGACAGCTTCAAAATTTAAAAAGGGTGAAGGGCCCTATTAAAAATCAGCGATTATGATATATTCATACACAGCACTCATAAAACAAACTCAGTTTATTTCAACAAGTTTGCAGCATAAATACTTTAAAACAACAAACTAATCTAGCTGTAGTTTATTAGAGTTCTGCAAAATATTGTCAAGTAATGTCCATTCAGAGCAAACAATTCAAGTCGACACAGAAACCAAAGTTATTTTGTGCATGGTATATGTTTCGAAGTATGAAAAGTTTTCATTTATCACCTAAGAAAAGTTTTAATGTTGTGAAATATATATAATGGCAAAATATTTGATTTTATTGAAAGACAAATCCCACCAACTATATATGACCTGGGACTTTAATATGACACAGGAAATTTTGTCAACCACAAATATTTAACGGCTGTTCATCGATGAAAGATTTCCTAATACCTCTGTAGGACTGTATCATTATAATCAAGCTCTACAGAAATTCCTCTGTATGATAGCTTGAATCGTTGCTTAAAACAACTATACAAAAGCTTTAGACCAAAAACAACAATCGTACCACATACACAAGCTGAGAAATCCTTTACGAAAATTTCCATATCAAAATCAAATCTATCTTTAAAGGGGAAACACTGTAGAACTAACCATACTAAAGCTTCAGACCAAATATCAAATCATTACTAACTAGTTAAGCTGAGAAATTCTTGACGAAAAAAATCAATATAAGTTTTAATGGCAAAAACAAAAGTTGAGAAATCTTTGACGAAGTGTGTTCCGGACGGACGGACAAGGGTAAACTCTGTCGATGAAAGGCAACCAGTTATACCCCGTACATTGGACCCTGAATCAATATGGTTAAAGACAAGGGGCAGAACAACCGGAATATTTTTAACTGGACTAGTCCTGACTTAAAAAAAAATGGTGGGTTAAAACGGTTTTATGTTGACTAAACCTCATTTTCCATTGTGGTAGTGCCCTATAGCAATTCTTCAGCAATTGCTGTTAAAAGGAGAAAAGAAATGTTCATCTCAGTTCGAAGTAAAAAAAACCAATCTTAATGGACAGTTTGTACTCAAACTTCCACAAGGTGCTGATATATATTTAAAAAAAAACTTTCAGGTTGCCTGGCCCAAAAGGCGTCCCTTTTGTCGTAAATTTCAGTACTAAATAGCAAAATACCGAAGTTACTGTTAAATTAGTTTCTGCATATGCGCATTTCTACAATTTATGTCTCTTCAGTATAGATCAAATTAATCTATAAGTGAGACTGAATTACTGAGTATCTAGAATCTTTTATAAAATTTTACGAGTTTAAGAGACGCAGTCTCGTTGGAGTACCAGAATAAGGGGAAGAACACAACTAAGGGGCATAGGAATACAAACTTGCTGTTGATAAATATGATTATACAAAATTTAATGAGTATGAAACAAGAGCTGCCGCTGAATGGTAGGCGTTTATCCCCTGCTTATTTGACCTGAATCAATGTGGTAAGTACAAATTGAATGTTTGGACACAACACAGGTGTGTACACAAAACAAGATTGGACGCAATAAATGTATTGACTTGATATAATTGATAATAAATGGCCGTAGAAATCTTATGCCACAATTTCAAGTTAGTTTCATTTAACATTGCAAAAAGCATAATTGATGAATAAGTCGGTGAGAAGAAGTAGTATCCCGACAGGTAAACAAGAAAAGATATGGCTATAATGTCATAACAAGCTATTCGGTCTTTTATTCATAGTTCTTGGTATAGATAGATCTCTAAGGGATATATGCACGGATTAAGTAACATTTCTCCCAAACTTATGTCATTTAACACTCTCTAATCAATGCAAACTACAATGAAGGGAACCCTTAATAGATTTTAATTGACTTAACACCATTATTATTATTATGTTGTTCTGTCTATCTTCTGAATTTATTGGAATTGGCATACAAGAGTTACCTTAGTTGTCGAGCCTAAATCTATATAACACGTTTGATTAATAATAAAATTCTAAAAATACATATCCTTGTCACTCTGACCTGATTATTATTAACCCTTGTGATCGGACAGCTATTACCTGTAAACAAAACAATCAATGTTATTTACATACATATTAACCATACTGCGGAACGGGTTGTGTATGAATATTTGTGGTTATAACTATCTAAACATAAGCAAATCGCTTCAAATCATTATTTAAAACACAGCTCTTAAATTATTTGCATTCAGATAATTGATCTGGAGTGTATAAAACTGTTGAAAAGGCTCCATATACCGAGCTATTTCCTACGCCACGGTTGTGATGAGGTCATTTCGAAATCTATAATATATAATGAATAGAAAGGGGCACGGATCCGAATATTAAAAAACCCATCTTACCATACGGAGTGATCATAAAAGGCTTGAGGCAATTTTTCAAATTTGCAAAAATTTACCATTACAGAGAAAACATTGACGAAAAATCACTCTAATAGTGTTAATTTGGTAATAACAAAATACCAGATGTCCAAAAGACAAAAAGGCAAATCAGGTGGAAACCACCGGAAAAATGACCGCAATGATCCTGACTTGGCACAGACATTTCAAAAGAAATGGTTGATTAAACCGGTTCAATGGCATGCCAAATCTCCCCCTCCATTGCGGTAATGTCCGGCAGCAACTCAAGAGCAATTGCTATTTAAGGTAGATCGACACTAATACACGGTGCATTCAATTGGCGCATTTGCGAATCACAAGTCGGATGCGGAATTGACTTTATTTTCAAACCGGAATATTCCTTATTTGGCCATTTTATTGTGACGTCATAATGGATTGACATACATTTTCCCGCTAATTGCCTCCCTTTTCCCGTAAATATTGTCTATTTGGTAGACTATTTAAAATATCTCTCTTATTTGAACGGTGACATGTAGATTTTTTCAGCGTAAAAGATAGCTGAAATGTATATCTCTGAAATATCAAAAAATAAAAAAAATCTATCTGATATTTATTTTGTATGAAAGATAAACAATTAGCATGCTCTTACAGTTCCCTATATATTCTTTGTAAATATTGCTGAAAAATGCTGAATTTGGCCTGATTTTCAAAGCCGGATAACAGGAAAAGATGATCGGTGACATATCATTTTCATTTTGTTTTTGGAACATATAGATTAAGGCCTACGAAATATCTTAAAAGAAAAAAATTCTGTCTGAAATTTTTATTAGGATTGAACTACCTTAAAGGTCGTAGACAGTTAAAAGAAATGATCATCCCAGTACTAAGTAAAATAAAAGAAAATGTGTCCATGGGACACGGATTTCCCAGCCATACAGATATATCGGCAAACAGAAGGTATATGAGTGACAGACTTGAAAAGTGGAGACACGGTATAACTCATACCAAAGCTTCATACCAAATACCAAATCATTCATGCATACACAAGCTGAGAAATCCTTGACAAAATTTTCGGACGTACGTACAATGTCTAAAAAGATAATTTGTGCAACCTCTCGCGTAACAAGCAGGAAAAGCTGGAATATTGCTGTCAATGTTAGGGAAATTGATAATTTTGAAATAAAAATCGTCCCTTTTGTCGTAAATTTTAGTACTGAGATAACCATTTTCGTCAAATTCGAGATTTAAATCCAAAAAGATGTAGATCTAATGGTTTTAAATAAAAACTAAATAAGTCAGTAAACACGAAGTAGAAATCTGAGAAATCTAGAAACGTTTCCCGCAATATGGCACGGTCATACACGGTCATACAAAGCTTGTGAGAAAATTAAAGATATAACACTACAGAGAAAAAATTTTGACGAAAAATTGAAATATAATGCAAAAGGTGTCAAAAATTGACCTAGTCCGTAAGCAAGAAGAAATATCCCGTTATGTCTGAAAACACAACCATCGACATTGCATGCTCATACATGTACAAAGCAAAGTATCTGACAAAATTTCATCTCTGTTTTATATAAAGATGCAGAGAAAAAAATTTGACGAACAACTTTATTATGCCACAAGTAGTATATATGAGGCTTTGGGTTCGGATTTAACGAGGAGCTGGTCGAGGAACGGTCGAAGGGACACTGTATAAATACTATATTGATGCCTTTGTGTTTGTCGAGGAGCTGTCGAGGAGCTGATGTACTTCACTTTGTCATTTGCCTTTGGCCTCGCCATATGTGTCTCGCCTAATCAAGTGCTTATGTACTAAGTTTCCATGGCTTCGGATTTGTCGAGGAGCTATTGTTTTAATAGTATAATTCGATGGCTTCGGATTTGTCGAGGAGCTATTGTTCTAATAGTATATTTCATGGCTTCGAATTTGTCGGGGAGCTATTGTTTTAATGGTATAAATCGATGGCTTCAGATTTGTCGAGGAGCTATTGTTCTAATAGTATATTCTATGACATTGGATTTGTCGAGGAGTTATTGTTTTAATATTACAAAAAACAGGAAAACAGCTAACCCTAACCCTAACCCTAACCCTTTAATAGTATATTTTATGGCTTCGGATTTGTCGGGGAGCTTTTGTTCTAATACTATATTCTATGGCTTTCAATAAGTCGAGGAACTATTGTTCTTATAGTATATTCCAAGGCTTCGGATTTGTCGAGTTTGGCCTTGCCACATGTGTCGCCTTAGTTTTGGTTAAGCCATGTAAAATGCTATCATTATTGAATCTTGGGTCTCTCCCCAAGTTAAAAATTCAAATAAAATAGATATGCAAATAAGGTGTTACTTATTAAAACAGTTCACTCTGGTATCGCTCTAGCTTTAATCCTAACCCTAAACCCCAACCCTTATGTATAACCCCTACCCTTATGTATATAACAGTAACCCTAATCATAATGTATATAACTATAACCCTTGTGTATATAAGAGTAACACTAACCTTTTGGTCTATAACAGTAACAGTAACCCTGACTTCAAACTCTAAATGTAACCTTAGATAATTAACTTACATCGTATCCCCAATCCTTATGTATATAACACTAACCCTAACCCTTATAACCTAACCTTTATGTATAACCCTAACCGTTATGTAATAACATTTACCCTAAAGCTAATGTATATAACTAAAACCATTATGTATATAACTATAACACTAATGTTTATAACTATAACCCTAATGTATATGTAACCTAACCCTTATGTAATAACAGTAACCTTATTGCATATAACAGTGACCCTTGGTATATAACAGTAACCCTAACCCTTATGACATAATAGAGGTTTCCGGATAAGCGACTTTATTTAACTTTATAACAAATTTAAACGTAATATACTTAAACATATATGGATTATATCCCTTTCACCACTAGCTGAATCATAGGTGAGGGAAAAATAAATGCCTTTTGGAAGTCATACCATGAGAATAAAAATTATTTCAAAAGACACAAAATTCGCATTTGGTTTAATTATATTTGCTCATATTTTACCTTTTCGATTATCTGTCAATTCATTTTACTTAGAGTGCATAAAGTTGTCTTGTGAGGATTGAAAATGAAATCAATGAATCGGAATAATTTAAAAGTCAGTCAGTTTGTTTCGAATATGTTTAATTTATGTTTTTTTATCATATTTATTCTGTGTAATAAAAGGATAGCTTGTTTTGCTTTGCAATTTTAAAACACAGTATATTGCATTGGGGGTCACCTTGAATGATGGTGTCCAAATCTGTCAGCTAGTATATTATCAGAGACCATAAAAATGTAAATTCTAGATCTTGTTGTCTACAAAAGGTTCAAATCAATATTTTCACTCAGACAGCATAGCGGAAGTTCATGGCATCAAGTGACAGTGTTTTGGTTTAGCTGTGCAGTGGTGCTTATTAGTTGACTTAAAACTATGGTCGGATAAAGGAACACTAGAGAAGCACTAGAGCTTGTTAAGGCTATCTAGACTATTACTCCTGGACATTCCATTATTCTGTACCTTTTATTCATAATTATACTAATACAATTATAGTTCTGAATTAATGTTAATAATTAATTAGCCTTAAAAATGTGAGTTTTAGTGTATGTCACAATAAAATTATGCCGAAATTAGGACTTTTAGTTGACCGATTTTCTCTTTATTAATCATAGTAACAAATGGATGTCACCTTGATACTTTTCCCTATTTAAGTCGCTATTGTACTATCAGGTTGATTGCAGGAAATGACCGTTTTATGCATGCTTAAAAAAATGTTCCATGTACATTTAGCCGGTATCATGAACCTGATAGTGCAGGGGTGGCACCAAACGGAAGAAAAATGATGGGTGCATTTTTTCTGTCATATACAGGACACAATTTTTTTTGCGATTTTCAATTTTCGTTTTGACCTATTCAAACTTGAATTTTGAGAGTTTATATATTAATCTTTTAAGTGATTGTTTTTATTGTTGCTGTTGTTGTTTATCCCAGACTTTAAGCATTATTTTATCTATACCTCAAAGAACACTGCTACAGATACTGGGCAACTATCTGGTATGTGAAATATTTAGTCTTTACTTGTAACGTACATGTGCAAGACATTACATATACAGCATTCACTATAAAGTTATGATATTAAAAAATCATGTAGTGCAACCTGCTGTATATGATATGCCTGAATCTGACAGTTTAGGATGTAGCAATGGAAATTATGTATTAAACGGATGAACATACAAACGAACACGAAACGAGACATCATGATGCAGCTGTGTCGATTTGTCCTACATGTAGGTGTAATCGAAACAAGAATTAAATCATTCAGTTATTTGTCTTCTTTTAACCTCCTTTTGTACGCATACATGTGCGCGCACCAGTCTTCTTTTATATAGCAAATTTTAACTGTCGTTCTATATCTTGGAAAAGAATAATGTAAATACTAGTACCAATGCAGACCATGTGTGCATTCTACAGCAATGTATATGTATGTTTTCGAAAATAAGACATTTTTACAATTCGGAAAGTTATGTTGAAAAACTGTAAATTCCCATGTAACACAAAACTTAAAGAGAATGACAAATGTGCAATGGTAACACTAAATAAAACAATACCGAAGTTACTGTTAAATTTCTTTTCTGCATATGCGCATTTCGACAACTTATGTCTCATCAGTGCAGATTAAACCAAAACATTTGGAAGTCCATTAATCGAAAAACGTGTAAAAGCTGATAGAGAACAAATAACCAAATGGATCTAAATAGAAAAGCCAAAATTCAGATAAGGACAGAGCTATGCACGAGGGAGATTCTCCTTAGTTTAAACAAAATTTTGTAAAATTTAGATATTGCAAGTTTCAATTTAGTTAAAATGAAGAAACGACTAAATGGTATAATCATTTTTGCAATTAAAATTCCAAGAATAATCATGTAAATTAAGATATCTGAAAGTTTTGCGTCAATAATCTGACCTCAGGTGCACAGTTGGACAGGGTAGGAGGGAGGAGGTCTGATCCCTTAATTCCAGAAAATAACCTACATTAATTGACTTTCTGGTCTTGTTTGTCGTCGGAGAATTTTTTTTTTATTATATAAAAACACATACACAAATAATGGCCAGTATTTATTAATTATAACTGTTGAGCTACACGTAAGTGTACATGATTGTTTAATCTATTTTGATGCGCTCCGCGTTGTTTTTCATCAATTAAAATTTCAGTAAAACCATTATCATAACTAAATACCGAAGTTACTGAGAATTTTGATTCTGCATATGCGCATTTCGACAACTTATGTCTCTTCAGTGCAGATAAAGTCTAAACGTTTGGAAGACCATTAAGTCAAAGATGTTTAAAAACTGAAAGAGAACAAATTACCAAATATGATCTAAATGTAAAGCCAAAATCAGCTAAGGACAGAGCTT
>MJUU01015106.1:7381-33666 GCA_002080025.1 Modiolus philippinarum | reverse complement strand
GAAAACTGTTATTTTCTGAAAGTAAATCTCTACAAAGTAAACACCATTTTTACTATAGTTTGTTTTAACTATCATTTCACCACTAATTTTTATATTTTTTTTCCAGCCACACATGTTGTGACAAAATATTGTATGAATCTTCTAATTCGAATGACTTATCCTCCTCACTTAGTTTTGAAAAATTATAAATAATATCCTTCCAAAATGCATTTAATTTCTAAATTTCTTTGGACTGCCGAATGTTTTGGTTTGATCTGCACTGATGAGACATAAGTTGTCGAAATGCGCATATGCAGAAAATAAATTAACAGTAACTTCGGTATTTTGTTATTTGAAACCCACTCCATACCCTCTTTATTCAGTGTAAAAACTTTATCACCACCTATTCTTCTAAAATACTTAACAGTAATATTTTCCAAGGAGAATGGATTAGTGGATCAAGTAGTTTCGTCAACCATGCCATTTTTAGTGCATTACAGAAAGACTGGATATGTGGTACCCTCAAAACTCGTCATTTAGATCAATTATCATCACTGATCTTTTAACTTTTCTGTCTCAAATAAACTTATAGAAAATATCTTGTATTTCTTGAAAAACTGAGTCTGTAGGATTTGGCAAAACTGTCGAACATTGAACCGAGAGAGAGGCAAGGCTAAAGTTTTAATTGCAGTTACCTGGCTAAAGTTTTAATTAGAGTTACAGTTACTATATAAAAATTACAGTTTAATTAATACCTAATAATTTACCTTACCGATGTATGTTAAGTCTCTATAAGCCCAAAAATTTAACAGATTTCGCAGTTTTGAAATATCTTTATCAAACAATTTAAAATTAATACCTAATAATTTAAATTTGCCCGAAGTGTTCCAAACTAGATTTTTATTGGGTAAAAAGGATTCTTCTGATCCAATCTTTGAGCCAATCCATATTGCCTCTGTTTTCTCCAAGTTTACTCTTAGTCCAGCATATTCATAGAATTTTTCAAAGATTAATAACGCGCTTTCAAGTGATTTTGGATCATCATCCAATGAAAGGGACGAGTCATCTGCATATTGGCTAAATAGATATTCTGAATCATTTATCTTAACACCACCTATATTTGGATCATTCCTGAGAGCTGCACTCAGTAACTCAAGAACTAAAATAAATAGATAAGGTGATAATGGTTCTCTTGCCGAACCCCTTCTCCAGGGAAAAGAAGGTTGACATGTGTCCATTAATCAACACAGTACTATTAATATCACAATATAAACTTTTTATCCATTTACATAATGAAGACCAAAACCATAAAATTCTTAAGTTTTTTCGATAAATGACCACTCAGCCATATCAAAACCTTTTTCAAAATCTATTAAAACCAGGAGTCCAGGAACCTAATCTTCTTCCTTTTTTTCTATTAAATCCATAATAATTCTTATACATTCTTATACATTCCCCAATATACCTTCCTTTCAAAAACCATTTTTAAGTTTCACATATAATATTCTGTAAAACCGGTTTTACATCGATGTCCAACAAAACGAACTGGACAAGTCAGTCACTTTCAAACGTACCAATTGGGACGAAAAAACGTTAACCAAACAACATTATAAGGATACAGAAATGCTTAAAGTTCCACCTAAAGATAACATCTTACCTACCATCTACTGGGTTCCGAAGCTTCACAAAAATCCCTTCAAACATCGTTTTATTTCAGCATCTAGTATGTGTTCTACTACCAATTTATCAATCCACTTAACTAGTTCACTTACTTGTATAAAGAAGTTGGTTATTTAATACTGTGAAAAAACTTATCAAAACTCTGGTGTAAATTACTTTTGGAGTGTAAAAAATTCTATTGAAGTTTTAGATAAACTACAATCCATTCAAAGACCAGTCTCATCTATTGACAGTTATGATTTTTTTACACTTTATACTTCCCTTCCACATAATTTGTTTAAATCCAAGTTGGGACAACTTATTAAATGGTCTTTTAAATTTTCTCGTCTGCAGTTCATTTGCTCTAACAAAAAGCAAGGATTCTTCTCTAATATAACCTCTAATAATCATGGTTCCTGGACATGTGATGATATGATTAATGCACTCAATCTTTTGCTGGACAATATTTTTGTTCGTTTTGGCAACATTATTTATCAATGGGTCATATGTATTCCCATGGGTACAAATTGCGCACCTCTCATTGCAGATCTTTTTCTTTTCTGTTACGAACAAGATTTAATGAACAAACTTAAAAACGGAACCATACCTAACAATGATAAAATCATTTCTATTTTCAATTATAACAACAGGTATATTGACGACATCCTTACTATTAATAATCCCCAGTTTTTAGATTATATAACATTATTTATCCACAACAACTGAAATTAAATAAAGCTAACAATGATTCTGGATCTGACTATTATTATTGACTCTGGTAAAATCAAAACCAAAATATATGATAAAAGGGATGATTTTGATTTCAGTATTACTAATTTCCCCTTTCTTGACGGCGACATTCCCCTAGCTCCATCCTACGGGTGTATATTTCTCAACTGGTACGATTCGCACGAGTTTGTTCTACTCTTGATGATTTCAATGAACGTCACCGTACTATGAAAGCCAAACTTTTACAACAGGGTTACATATTTCATAAGTTGTTGAATACATTTAAGAAGTTTTGTAATAGATGTGAACATGTTACATCTAAATATGGCGTTACTCGTAAACAGCTTATTACTATGGGCATTTCTAGTCCTCAATTTTACGAAAATGTTATTAAAAATGCCAGAAATTAATTAATAATCCAGAAAAATGGGACCTAACTTACATTCTTTACATAATAGGGGATATCGGCCAGATATTCTGCTTGCATCCGTTAAATTAGCTTTGAGACCTAGTGACCTGAAAATTTTGCACACATACTGGCCTCTCACTGATACTGCCGATGTCTACTGAAATTTATGATGATTCTTGACCAAACCCTTCGGGAAGTTTTGAGTTTGATGTTTCTTCCGTGGTGCGACAGTGTTCTACCAGCAGACTTAGGCTCCTTGAGGTATCCGGCAGTTTAGCGGCGAGCACCCCTTGACCCGTCTTTCAAAATTACGTATTGTCTTTTTCTCTCCTTTCAAGATTGTGGTCATGGAGTTAGAAGTCTAGCTGTATTGGGTTTTATTCGTATGTTTTATACTATAGGGAAACGGGACAGATAAAGGGGAGGTTTGGATACCCATAAACCGGTTTAACCCTACCACTGGCTTTTGCTAGTGCCGGTACCAAGTCCGGCTGTCCCGAGTTCCTATCGTTGTCTACGTTTGTCTCTTGTCTTACACGTGTTTTTCTTGTGTAGTTCCCTTGCAAATTGTTGCATGTAATTATAATTTTCAGCCATTGTAGGTGTTTCCTGTTATTCATTTTTTTAACATTTAAAACATTTGCTGGATATACAGGCTGAAGCAAACTTCACATCTTCATTTAGGAGTGTGATTGGACGCCAATTTTTCATATAATTTTAATCTCTACTTTCTTTAGTAATTTCGGTATTTTTGTATTTTGAAACCATTAGGTCGATTCAACTGCTGGTTGACCAGAGGTCCCCGAGAGTATTCAACATCCGAATAGTCAGACGTGTCTGACATGAAAAATTTACCTTGCGTTTTAAAGAAATTTACCATTTTTATCAAAATTCAAACTCCTGAGAATACTTAGGCTTAAAAAAGTAGTAAAAAAGGGAGTACTCAATACCTACATTATAGAAATAGGAGGCCGAATCCAGTACCAAGGACATCTACCGACTGCAATACAAGGAATGTAAATCACTCGGTAGATGTCCTTGGTACTGAATTAGGCCTCCTATTACGATAATATAGGTAATGAGTACTTCCTTTTTAACTACTTTTGGATTATGGCTTTATCCACATTTATACAACCCTTCCACATAATTTGATTAAATCCAATTTGGGTCAACTCATTAAATGGTCTTTTAAATTTTCTAGTTTGCAGTTCATTGGTTCTAACAGAAAAAAAAGGATTCTTCTCTAATATCACCTACATTACCATTGTTCCTGGACATGTGATGATATGATTAATGCACTCAATCATTTGCTAGACAACATTTTTGTTCGTTTTGGCAACACTGTTTATCAACAGGTCATATGTATTCCCATGGGTACAAATTGTGCACCTCTCATTGCAGATCTGTTTCTGTTCTGTTACGAACGAGACTTCATAAAAAAACTTCAAAACGGATCTATATCAAACAGTGATAAACTTATTTCTATTTTCAATAATAACAGCAGGTATATTGACGATATCCTTACTAACCCCAATCCCCAGTTTTTAGATTATGTAGATATCATTTACCCCGAAGATCTGAAATTAAAGCTAATAATGACTCAAAATACTATCCTTTTCTGGATCTATCTATCATTATTGACTCTGCTAAAATATGTGATAAAAGGGATAATTTTGATTTCACTATTACCAATTTCCCTTTCCTTGACGGCGACATTCCTCTAGCTCCATCCTACGGGATATATATTTCTCAACTAGTACGATTCGCACGCGTTTGTTCTTCTCTTGACGATTTTAATGAACGTACCCTTACTATCACATCCAAACATTTACAATAGGGTTACAGATTTCAAAAGTTGTTGAATACTTTTAAGAAGTTTCATTATAGATATGAACATTTAATATCTAAATACGGCTTTACTCAAAAACAGCTTATTTCTATGAGCATTTCTAATCCTCATTTTTACGGAGTGTTGTTAAAAAGTGCCAAAAAATGAATAAAGATCCAGAAAAGCTAGGAGGTAATCTAAGGTCTTTACGTAATAGGGGATATCGACAAGATACTGTACTAGCTTTGAGATCTAGTGACCTGAAAATTTTACACACATACTGGCCTCTCAATGATACTGCCGATGCCTACTGAAATATATGATATTTCTTGACCATAACCCTTCGGGAAGTTTTGAGTTTGATTTTTTTCCGTTGTGCGACAGTGTTTTACCAGCAGACTTGGCTCCTTAAACTAGCCGGCAGTTTAGCGGCGAGCACCCTCTGACCCAACTTTCAAATTTACGTATTGTCATTTTCTCTCCTTTCAAGATTGTGGTCATGGCGTACCTGTATTAGATTTTATTTGTATGTTTATTATACTGTAAGGAAACAGGACAGATAAAGGGGAAGTTTGGGTACCCATAAACAGTTTTAACCCTACCGTTGGCTTCTGCTAGTTCCGGTACCAAGTCCGGCTGTCCAGAGTTAATATCGTTGTTTACGTTTGTCCTTTGTCTTGTTTCTGGTTTTCCTGTGTAGTTCTCTGGAAGATTGTGGCATATGACTGTAATTTACGGCCATTGTAGATATTCCCTGTCATTCCCTTTGTCAGATTTCAAGCTTATTTCATTTTAATGCTGCTGATGAGATGTTACTCCTTGAAACACGTGCACAGCATAACGAAATTATCTGTTTTTTTTCTACAACTTTGGTATTTTTGTATTTTGGTAAAGGGAGATAACCGACCGATGTTTCTCATTGCGTGCTATAGATTACATGGCATGGAACATGACTTTAATTTTTTATGTTACCTAAGAATCGTCCCATTATTACATTTTAAGAATAAATAAATCATTTAACTTTTAAGACCCTTTTGAACTGAAGATTTGGTTCGGTTTACACAGATAACAGGTTTGGGGCCTGAGTGGCCGAGTAATTAAGGCAGTTCTACTACCTATAGAGCCACTGTAGTCTATCATCACTGCGGTGCGAGTTCGCGCCCCACTTTGTACATTACAAAAAGGGTGCACTCAACTTACAGTAGTAAGTGATAAGGTATGTCAGTTACCTGCCGAAGGTCGGTAGTTCTCTCTGGCTTCCTCCACCACTAAAACTGACAGTCATGAAATAGCTGAAATACTGCTGAAAGTGACGTTAACCCCAATATCAGTCAGTCAATCAGATAACAGGTTTAAATATTATGAATTTATGCAAAAGGTCTTTACATAGTGTTTTTAGACAGATTTTCGGTTAAGTCATGGTTCAGCTTAGACAGGTTTTACTGTATACATTCTAAACGACCACTCAACTGCTGGTAAATCATAAGTGGTAATTAAAACACAAAGCCATGTTACTTTCACTTTGCATATGTCGTTATAGATAATATCCGAGTTCTAAAACACTCACGTGATCATGAAATATTTCCGGATTGATAAGCATTTTGCTTCCGTGACCCTCGATGCATATGAAAACACTGAGGCCTCATCAATGGTAACATGCTTTCCAAAAGATCTGAAAGGCAAAATTGGTAATTTGCATACCCCTTTTAGTTGAGGCGATAGGCATTTCTTATAAGACTTTAAAGTTGGGTCATCGTTTTGTTACTCGGCAGACGTGGCACTTTGACAAAGTCATATCGTCGCATAAAATGAACGGTAAACTGGCATCCTTTGGAAAATATTTAGTGGAATCTGACCATAAAACCTGATTATCTCACCTATCCGACAATTTGTTCTGTAAATCTAACAAGTTTTTGTAGTTAAAATGACGATCTAAACCCTGAACCAAAGAAAGATTTTCTGATGTCAAGTTTTTTTTTTCATTTTGCTTAATGGACATTAAGTAGAGAATCTGTCCTTTGAGATCGGTGATTATCATTTTTCTATTATGGACACAATGGCGACAAAAAACTCCATCTTCAAGTTAATTTAAGCCAAATTGTACGAAAGACTGAATTGACATCCTATTGTAAACTGTGACAATTCTTTGCAGTTCCAAGTTGACATATCTCAGTTCCAAGTGCGAAGTAGGAAATGGCAAAACGGAAGCTAGAAAAAATAAATGTGAAAAATGTCAACTTGGAAGTGAGAAATGTCAACTAAGAAGTGAGCATTGTCAAGTTTGTAAAGTTGTACGTTTTGATGTCACTTCCGGTCTTTTGTGCCACTGTTAGGACCCATAGTGATAATTCTACATTGTGATATGTTGGTCCATGAGGATTGTTTTTTTTATTCCCTCGCCAACGAAATTGGGGAGGGGATATAGCGTTTCGCCCGTTCGTCTGTTTGTTCATCCGTTCAAACTTACGACCATATATCTTTTGAATAACAAGGTTTTGTCCATGGATGCATCTTGAATAGCACTTGAGGCTGATATATAGAATAGGTGGAGTTTTCCTATATTTCATGCATGAGTGACTTGGTTAAAGTTTTTGAAAGAGTCCAGATGTAGCATACTACAACTCTTAGAGGAATAATGTTTTGTATGTAGATGCGTCTTGTAAATTTACGAAGCTCCAGATAAAATTATGTTATGCATGAGTGACTTAGGTAAAAGTTTTTGTAAGAGTCCAGATCTTGGATACTACAACTCTTAGAGGAATAATATTTTGTTTGTAGATGCGTCTTGTAAATTTACGAAGCTCCAGATAAACATTAGGTCACTTTGACCTACATTTCATGCATGAGTGACTTAGGTTAAAGTTTTTACAAGAGTCAAGATCTTGTATACTACACCTTGTAGAGAAATACATTTTTATGTAGATGCGTAATGTAAAGTTACAAAGCCGCAGAAAAAAATTAGGTCATTTTGACGTGCATTTCATGTTTGTGTTACAGTCTTGATCTTAGATACTGCAACTTGTAGAAGATTAATCTTTTATCAGTAGATGCATTTGCTATAGGTATTATGCTCCTGATTGAAATAGATCATTACATTTCTTGCACGACTGGTTCATATTTAAGTAACAAGTCAGATCTTGAATGGTACAACTTTGTGGACTGCTTATACAATGTAATACTGGACAAGTATTTAACAACCGGGCGAGGGGATTAGTTGTCGTTTCCGACTGTCCCTTCTCTTGTTTTATTATTATATTGTTACTTGGTTTCTTTGCTCTTACAGTTGTGTGAAATTGTCCTGGTGTTTTGCTGTAGTTAGTACTGCTGATTTTTTTTTATTTTTCTTGTGTTAATAATTTTTGTTTTTATATGAATCCTTAATTTATCCCCTTATACATCTTATGGTGTTGTATAACAATTCGAAAATCGATAAAATTGAAAAGGAAAGGGAAAATAGCGCTAACAAGGTGATATATATTAATTATAATCCCCAGAAGATGTATATATTGTAAATCTTTGCCTTTGCCGGTTTCCCCGTTCACAACTTGACTGCAGTTTCCCGGTCGTATATATCTTTAATGTGAGTTTACTAATTAAGATGATGTCGTTGTACATTCTCACCTTTTATCTATTTCATTTTATATAATTAAAGCAAAATTATTTTATATTATCTTTATCTGTCCTAATTTGGATCAACAGTTCAGAACGTATAAGTTACGGCGTTCATACTGGGAATGAACCATATTCTAGGTGCAACAACGACAGTAATATCGAAGGAACAAGGGAAGAGATGATCACAAAAATCAAATACAAAGGCATGGCAAAAACGGCAACAGAGAATGACAAAGACAAAATGTGATAAAAAAGACCCTTTTCATTTTTTTCTAAACACAAAAGCAGGGTCACTTGGGTCATATAGAAGGCTAAATTGAAATTGACAACAAAGGTAGACTACAAACTAAGATGTATGACAAACGCATGATCTGACTTCACTTTCCAAACACTTTCTTCTTACCTTTTATTTGTAGCAACATCCCAACAGCGCCGGCATATGGAGTTCACATCTCCCAACCAATTCGCTACTCAAGGGCCTGTTATCGATACAGTGACTTCCCTTATAGAGTCGGTAGCTCACAAATAGGATAGTAATGCTACCCATAACTTTAAGGGGGTTCGCTACTCCATTTGAAAATAAATATGATTTCAAATAAACATGATTTTTAGTTAGAAAATTAAAAAAGAAGTAATTTAAGTGAAAAAAATTGATAGGTTATGATCTCGTTTTTGAGATTTAAGTGTTTGAAAATTTGGCGGGAAACTGAACTCCTCTGATTTTTCATAGGATTAACATTAGCAAGGTTTGACTATGAATGAATGTGACAGAATAAATTGAATTCGATGATTTTTTTACAGAACGCTAACAAAGATGTGTAAAATGAAATAATGGAAAAAATAAGGGGGTCAATGGGCAAAAACATTTAATGCTTTTAAATCGATAAAACCCAAGGATTCCGAAAATCTGACAGAAATCCCAAAATGTGAGGAGCAAACCTCCTTAAGGTAGATAGACACTGTTTTGCTGCGCAATTCAATCGCGCATTAGAAAAATAAAGAGTCGGATACGTGATAGGTTTGATTTTTGGGCCGGAACAGTAATTTGACGGCTTTTCCTTTGTGACGTCATAATTGAATGACAGATGTGAAACGTCATATTTCGTTTGATTAGCCGCGAATTAACTCCCTTTTCCCGTAAATAATGTTTAAACCGGAAACTTTGTAAAATATCTCCGTTAAAAGCATGGTGACATATTCATTTTTTTTATTGTGTTAAATGAATTACATCATAAACTATCTATTCATAAAAAATACATCAAATTGTCATGGATAAAAAGTTCATTTCTATTACGCTAAAAATTGCCTTTCCATATTTTCCCGTGCATTCTATGTAAATTTGGGTGAAAAACTTGCTAATAATGAGCAAACTTTGATCTCAATTATAGAAAAAGCAAGCATGGACCGATATCGTATATTTGTTTCCAAGACGACAACAGATCATGAACTTTAAAAGCTTATATAAAGATTTTTATTTACTCAACCAGATTCGACTTTAGTAGCGGATTTGACATAACATTGTGTCTTATAAGAAGCAGGATATGCTTTCTGTTTAGCGGTGCACCCGATCTCATTCTTGGTTTTTATTGGATTCATGACGTTCATCTCTGTATGTGTGCGTGGCTACAGTTTTCTTATATGTGCTGTACTCATGTTATATCTGCCCTTATTGTCACTTACACTTTTTCTGCCTTTTAAAATCTTTTCATTAATTAAGCTGTTTTCCTACTGACATGACAGAAAGTGAACTTTTTTATGTAAATCTACTCAGTAATCAATCTACCAAAAAAAGACGATCAAACACTCTGGTAATGAAATTCTATCCAAGTCAGTATTAAATGGTTCATGGCCCATTCAACTGGCCCTGTTATCAAATGACCTGAAGATTTTACAGATATACTTGCCTCTCACCGATACCGCAGATGTCTACTGAAATACATGATGATTCTTTACCAAAACCTTTGAATTAAATTTTCTTTCGCAGTGCGATGGTGTTTTACAACCAGACTAGACTCTTTGCGCTATCTGACAGTTTAGCCGCGAGCTCTGCTTGAACCATCTTTCAAAATTACTTCTTGACTTATTCTTTACTTCTAAAGATTATGGTCTAAGGGTTAGTAGTCTAACTATATCGAGTTTTATTTATATGTCTTTAATACTGTAGGGAAACGGGACAGAGAAAGGGGAGGTTTGGGTACCCATTAACCAGTTTAACCCTACCACTAGTCCGGCTATCCCGAATTAGTATCGTTTCCTAAATATTATCTTCTCTATATTAATTTACGTACTTTCTCCCTTTCTCAGCAGCAATATACCTACCTACCCAGCATATGGAATGTATATTTCACAATTAATTCGTTACTGTAGAGCTTGTAGTTCATACAGTTACTTTGTGGAAATAGCAAAAGCACTGTCACAAAAACTGCTGAGTCAGGGCTATGTTCAGCCGTTGTCCCTTCAGAAATTATATGGCCGTCACCACAACATCTTAGATAGATATGAAATGTCGGTGTCGCATATGAAAACCGAAATTTCAGCTAGATTACGTCTTCCTGGATTTGACATTATCAATCTGACTTTACACTGCATTGACCCACTGACAGTGCGACGGTGATGTATACAGAGCAGGACATGCTTACCCTTCCGAAGCAGCTGATATCACTCAATAAAATTTGTTTAACTCACCATTTTTTTTCGAAATGCCTGTATCAAGTCCGGACCATTGCGGTCGACAAGTTTCGCGGTGGTTTCCTCCTTATTTGTCGTTTTGTCTGGCGAACTGCGGCTCATCACAACTCAGTTCGGTAATTCTATTAATACCCCTATTCCTCTTTTGCATTATGGGACAGAGAATAGGACAATCTTTATCATTCTTTTCAACATCATATTCATCGTAGTCATTATATTTTCCAGTTTATTACGTTTCACTAATCAATGATTTTTTTTTGTAATGTTTTATTGGTATAAATAACAATATATAGTATATAATATACAATTACGGCCCTCTGAAGAGGTGAATATCTAAAATTGTCAACCGTACTAGGGTTATTTCCCCGAGGGCTTTAGCCCGAGGGAAATAACCCTAGTAGGTTGACACTTAATATCTAATATTGTCAACCGTACTAGGGTTATTTCCCCGGGGGCTTTAGCCCGAGGGAAATAACCCTAGTAGGTTGACAATTTTAGATATTCACCTCTTCAGAGGGCCGTAAATGTTTTATTATACCGGACAAACAATGGATAAAATATTTGAAAAAAAAATATTTACATGTATGTAAAATAATGAAATCACTTGATTTTTTCCCCTGTTGATATCATATTCTGCTTTGCATGTGATCTTGTCTCGTTTGCATTTAGTTATACATATTTTCTTCGTATTTCTTAGTTTTCATGGATTTTATCGAGTTAAATATGAAACCAACAAATATAAATATAATTGTCAGTGTTCTGACATAACACGAAGTCTTGCCCAAAACTGATATCTCTGGGAGAAACTTGAACTAATCTTGGATTTACCCTAGTTTGACACATCATATACATGTATACTTGGAGCATCGCCATCGGTTTTCGTGGCTTTAAGTGTCGATTATGACGTCATGATTTCCATTGAAAAAAAATGTAATCCACGAAAACTAATGTCCCACGATAACCCATGATCTGACGGCAAATCACCATTTCCTTAATTGATTACTTTCCAATTACTAAAGCGCCGCATGGTGGACGATCATCGAACTACAAAACTGCGGCTATTAGCCGCAGTTTCTTCTATTTGTGTAACTGAAAATCGGCACTTGTTTTAATCGTATTACACAGCACAGGTGACCTGACAAACTTACCTGAGCACCTTCCGACACGTGTACACATAGCAAGGGGTCAGATTAACATTTTTGCGATGTTTACTCAAACTGAAATGTATTTTATGAAATAATTAAAATTACCCGTAAAATGCATACTCGAACTTGAGACAGTTATATGCATCACATTTGTTAAACTTTTAAAATCGAATATTATCGTTTCATCTTATTTTTATTCCTAAAATTTTATATTTCAGCACTTTTCAAACAATTACGAAAAAAAATGTATTCAATTTATTTAAATTTAAATTTTATCGGAATACACTTCAGTCTTATAGGTGACACTGGACACACCTGAAATAATAATGTTTGGTGTTTGATGGTAAAATGTTGAATATAAAAATGAAAATATATTTATTTATTTTATACGACCAAAACGATTTATTTCACCATCTCACATGTATGACCATAAATTATTTTTGTCGCAACTGCAACAGCAAGACATGCAGAGGCGCAGTAGTTGCACTACACAAGCATGACTGAAAGTAGAATTTAGCAACCATTTTTACAAATCTTTGATTGCAGAAAAGTTTTTACACAGTTTAATACAATATGACCATAACATGTGAATGATTTCAACAAGATATATACACAAGACATTTCCCGCATGGTCGGGAATCAGCAATACACAACACAATAATGTCTAGGTCAACAGATATTAGGGCCTTCTAAAACTGCTTGAATATGCTTAAAGGCTGGGTTAGGAATTTTGTAGGACAGAGCATCAATACATTGCACTGATACAAACTACAAAAGGTTTAACTTTGGTCATGTGGCCGAACGGCATGTTTGAAAAAATATAAGCCAACTGAGCATTGGAATAATGTTACTTTTGACATTTATTCTTTAAAAAGTCTGTTGTGGGGATTTACCATCAGAATAAGTGCAGGACGACTGTGAAGTGGCAAATATTATTGAAATGTTAATGAAAAGAAAATGCAATGGGTGTCAGTAAAATTGTTCTAAATGTGAAATTGAAATTAGTTTGGAAACGAAAAACAAATGGACAAGTATAGAGTTCTCCTCTTTGTAAAGCTACAAGTTATGCTGTGGACAAGCATTATGTATAAATATGTATGTGATTGCATGCGCCGATTCCAGAGTGTTTCAATTTTCGAAAGCTACTTTTTTGAACTGATTTGCTTTAAGTAGCAGACTGCAATAAAATTATTTTCATTTCAGGAAATACACAATGAAAAGAAAAAATGCGCATTTTTTCTTTCATGTTGAATCTTGATTTCGTCTATGGTGAAAAATTCTGCATGTGAATAAGAAAGTTTTCATATACAAAATAAAAATAAATGAGATAGAAAATGTTGCAAAGAAATTTTGTAAAAATAAGCATGTCCTTTACTAGCCGTAACAGATACCTATGCTATGTCAATGTCGGTAATTAAACAAAGGTCTGTATCGTGGCTTGTTGATTGTCCTAATTAACAAAATTACCTTAACACCCACCTGTATGACGTCACCTGTGGCCACTAGTAACAACTATGTTGTGTAATGTAATCATATGTGATGTTAATCAAAGTTGTAATAGAAAATTTTCGTTTCAACAGCAGAAACAAACAGTATAGCTAAACTAAAGTAATAAAACTTTAATAAATGGACATTAATAGATTTTTTTAAATTAAAAAACAAAAGAGAAGAGAAATGTGTAAAATATTTTTTACATAATTATTTATTAACAGCGAAGTGGTAAGAAAGGCAAAAAAATAAAACACTATGAATATCCTAAATTATTCACCGGTGAATAACCCTTGAAATTTTAAATGTATGGTGGTTAACCATGTTTTGTGAAATTTTATAGTATTTTCAGAAAAAACCCCCCAAAATATCGATTTGTATTGATATAATTAAAAATAAGCACGTTATCGGTCGGATTTTGGTAGCCTCTGGTTGCAGTTTACTCTGAATTGTCTCCCATTTTAATTACGTCATGATCGTTTGTACACAAATGGCAGCTGCCAGTGTCAGGTTTGTCAGTTCAACCGATGAGTATTTGGACCAGCTCCTAGCTAATAAGGACACCGACAATACTAAAAAGGCAACATAATTGGCATTGGCATGCTTTGCGCAATATTCTTTTGACAAATCATGACAGGGAGTTCAACTTCGAAACACGAGAAGCCTTGAACAGAAGGGATAAAGGTTTGGGGCAGGTTTGGTCCGTCTAGGCATTTCCAGAAGGAAATAGATAGTGCTATCATTAAAAGCGATAGGTTCATGATTATGTGGGAAAAGACAGAAGAAATGTGTTATTTAGGTTCGTTGTTTTGTGAAGGTGTTCAATCTTTCATTACTATGGGCTTGGAGAATGCATTATGTCAACCCTGTAAGTGCGTTAAATTCAGTGGCGGTTATTCCATGTCTACATAACTGTTTATTGTAATGACAAATCAATGACCATGAGGAATTAATGGTTTATAAGCGACAACGAATCAAACTTACGGATATAAAAATAGATTTCATAAACAAATAAGGTAAGATTATTTTAAGCAAGGGAACAAAATAATTGACCCATTTCCAGTTTTACATGAGTTATCTCCCCTCTCACTTCCGGTTTAAAAACTGCGGCTATTGTGTAGAAAGCAATAATATACAGTTACTGTCTTTTGTTGAGGTAAATGTGCAGTGTTATTGACTTTTGGGGAAACAGATATTCATCGAGCTGCATGGCGAGGTGAATATCTTTTTTCCCAAAAGTCAATAACACTGCACATTTACCGAAACTAAAGACAGTAACTGTTTTATTCTATTATCCGATAAATACATAATAATTCTTTTTATTATGTATTATACTATACACCTGGGTGTCGAATTAACGATTAAAGAGGCTTTGAACATTTGCATAAAATAAATGAAATATATACTTTTCAAAAAATATTTTGAGGATAAGTAAAACAATAAATATAACATTATTATTATCTTTACTGTCAGAAATTTACAGATTCTAGCTAACACTGAGTTTGTGGCTTTTTTCCATTGTTCGTCATTGGTGGGAGATTGTGAAGAAGGGAGGGAATTGACATTTTAATGTAACAAGCGAACGTTCTTCAAAGACTTTATTTAAAGAATAAATTTTTTATCCTTAATAATCGATGATTTCTGTCTTTTAAATGAATGCTTGTGTTCTTCCTTTTCACTCCTTGCATCTGTGTAATGTGTGACGATTCTGCGCTATGTGTTGCCGACATCCGTCGGGAGATTTTTTCCCAAAATATTGTGTGAACGCCTTTACCAGTGTTACGCTGACTTGTTTCGTATTTTAAGTGTCTTCCACTTTGCATATTTGCACCATTTTCGCTGATCTTCTTTTCTTTAGGTGAAGCAATTCTGTTTTTAGTGTTCGTCATGAACACTCTAGCTATCGGTCCAGCTTGAATTTGATAAAAATAGATGTTGCAGGGCGGGAAACTTTTAAACAGGTTAAAAATCTCCTTATAAAATTGTAAATAATACAGTAAAATTACTGAATAATCTGGTAGAACGTTACATACTATTGTCCTGAAATAGTAAAAATGTTTGAACACAGCTAAAGTGGGAATCGAGGTGCTTAAAGGCTTTAAAGTGATGGCGGATTGAAACTAAAAAGGAGGTGTCGAATAGGCTTGAGTATACAGTACGAGACGTTTATAATACACCCAAACCAATTTCAATTACTACTTCGCTTTTATTAAACTTATTAAAATTCCTGCATTGAGAAATTAAACGATTATCGAGTACATTATTAAAACGAAAAAAGGGCCTATTTGTTTCACGCGTAGGAATATTAAAAATTAAAATAAATATCGAAGATGTCAAAATGGTTTCTTTATGAAAGTTGTTGCACATACCTGCCAACTTTCACGATTTTGGCGTGATCTACACGATTTTAACCTTCTGTCACGACCGTGAAACAAAAATTTGGCATAAAACACGATTTTGAAGAAATTCACACGATTTTGGCTGAAGGGAGATAATCCATATTTTCGAAAGGGAGTTAACCATTTTCTCGATATTAGCCAATCAGAACCGGGTTTACATCGATCTCACGCGGTATTCGCGTGAAAAACAGCTGATTGGATCCGACATGTAAATAATCGTAAATATGACGAGTTTGGTTGACCTTTTTGTTGATTTTAAGGCTTCGGCGACGTAAATAAAGTTATGTAACTGGATGGACCACCGGCAATCATAGTGAACAGTTCTTGATTTATGAATCGGGGTTCACAATCCCTGATACAACGAGCTGCAAGCACCACATGATGGCTATGCGAGTGACTAGGTCGTTGCAAGTTCCACGTTCTGCAGAGTTTGCATAGTTGATCTGAGTAGCCTTAATGACGTTAACAAACATATTGGTACTGTAATGCACGAAAGGTCACTCAAAATCCCAGAACACCACTCTCTTGACTGAATCAGAAAAGGCAAAAATATTTAAAAAATGTAATGCTTGCTTTATTTATAGAAGAATGAAATAAAAGGAGAAATGCAGTAAATGTACATCGGGCAACTAATAAAGGAGAGAGTGGTTTCATTAACATACTTACAATCTTTAAATTTCCCCCAAAACAGTCAACTGTAAATTCAAATAACAGCAACATAATGATGAATAGCAAGCACTGCTTTTTGTTTCCCTTTTACAGTTAAAACTAAGTTAGAATTTAACAGAACTTAAAACACCAAATGGTCCAATAGTTCACAACTGATTTATTTGACCAAAAATATTTAAGAACCAGCTGAAATGCCCAAAACACAATAAAAGAGGAATGTCTTGCCTCCCTCAATAAAAAGTAAAGTCTTCTATAACACCTAGATGTTTGTATTTGATAAAAAAAAGAGCATCAAGTATTAGACAAAAAAACTTAGCGCAAAACGCCTCGAAATCTCACACGACTGAAAAGGAAGGTTGCGCATGAAAACCCCCATGAAGATAATTTCTTTATAGTGATATCAATATGATAATAATAATATTTATTCAGGCAAGTGCATACAGTCATATCATGTACACATAAAACAATGTTAAGCAATGAATACGTATATGTATTGTAATATTGAACACATAGGATAACCAATAAGGTTAAAAAGACTTATTTCCAATGGGGTCCTTGTTAATAATTACAAAAAATACCTAAATGAACAAGTATTAAAAAAAATGGCGGAATAATACCACTGAGACACCTTAAACTTCAACAAATACGAACACTTTCAGCTCTTATAGAGCTTTGATTAGTGATGGCGATGACGTTGTCACGCGACAATGTTACATAGCAATGTGATTGGACGATATAAATACGGGATTTCCCTTTTTCTAAAAATATGTCTCACGTGACGTTTCCCGCGGTGAATATCCTTTTCATGGAGTGAATATCCTTTCTATCGAGTGAATATCCTTTTTTATTCATTTTAATGTCAATGCAACTTTACCATTAGTATTTATATATTATAGAATAAAGGAGGATATTCCGTGGACATGAGTATTGTGTAAAGGTTATTCAACCTTTGTGCTAATTTCAAGAAAAATATCCAGATTATTTTATGTCATGTGACTTTATTTGAACCAATAGAATCAATTACTTATTATGTAAGGTATAATAATATTGGCATATTGGCATATTGACAATTATCTGACAATAATTTTTGGTAACAACAAATAGACAAACAAATAAAGGGGTATGCATTGGGCACGTCTTTTTACTCAAATAAACTCAAACAAACTCAAATAAACCTGAATAACCTTATGTATACCCAAATAGAAGTAAATCAAGTACAAAATAAACCTATTTATAAATTAAGAGCAATAAAAATACATATTTTAATGTTATTGTACAGTTATTTTATCACAGTTTTGAAATTGTTTAAATAATCCATCAACTGATGTGTGTGTATCTTGTATACGGTAACTAATGAGATGATATCAAAATAGAACTTTTTCATACCACTCTTAAATATTGCAAATAAAACAAAATATTATTCTTTTAATTTGTCCCTATTTTTCATTTAGTGGTTAGATTTTTTACGAAAACTACAACGTTTGTAAAATGGTCGGCAAATGACTGGTATTTGCCCTGAGCAGCAATACCCTAACAGCACTTGTGTGATAAAGTAAAATTCTACTTCTGAATTTGTCAATTTATCATTTTTGTGAAAAATATTGAGCAATTAGCTACTTCTGTGACTAATATAACAGTCCCAGGCTACTTATTTACAGTGGTAAAAATTACAATGTTAGTGTCAAAGCTGATACAACATTATGTGAAGTCCATTAGACCCCAGGGAGGTATTTGGCAACCTAGCCACACTACGTTTACTAATAAGACACATTTGTCACATTTTTCGGATAAAAAGATAATGAAATCAAACTAAATTATATTTTTTGCTTATAGTTATCATAATTTTGTATTATTCAAATTATATTTATGTTTATTTTGGTTTATTTGAATTTATTTGAGTATATTTGAGTTTATTTGAGTAAAAAGACGTGCCGGTATGCAGTAAATGTACATGGAAAAAAGTCCCTATAAATACAGAAAAAGAAGGGAAACGGGAATGTGTCAAAGAGACAACGACCCAAAGGGGAGTAATAACAACTCAAAGCCACCATTAGATCTTCAATGAACGGTGAGGAAACCCCACACCCAACGGCAGGTCGGAGTCGGCCCCTAAATAAATAGTAGTCAAGTTCAGCGAAATAAACATCATCCTGGACTCCTATAGGCATAAAGTAAACTAACTAGAAAACAGACAAGACACACAAAGTTTTATTGGGCCCAACCTTCCCCCATAGTCAATGTGATAAATAAAAAATTCAGTTAGGAACAGGACTGAATCAATTGTGAAAAATGAAACTGAAAGAACTAAATATACGGACATAAACATGAAATCACCAAAGACTACTACCATTTAACTGACATGCCAGCTCCAGACCCATTACCAACTGACAAATACAATTATGTACCCTAAGTATACAGCTTCGACCAAGATCCCTTCCCGTGAGGAGTTTAGCATAATGATTTCATACAGTCTGTTTGCACATTTTTTAGAGAACTAACGAGAAGTCAAACCCGGTAGAGGGAAAACAGGTTAAACTGTAAAAGGAAAGCTCCTTTGTTATCTGGGAAACATATATATTTGTTCCGGAAGATAGGCAGCCAATAATGTGGTCGTTGTTTGACGTATAGTATTACATCGAGGTGCTTCGGAATGAAATTACGAATTCTAGTATATTCAAAGCTACCACGTCAACAGAAACACAAATGATTGATGATTATATGATAGCTACAGCTGAACTTAAAGCAACTTCTAATTATAAAAGCATTCCTACTATGTATTGTCTTCCTAAACTTCACAAAAATCCTTTCACATTTCGTTTTATTTCGGCATCAAGTAAATGTTCAACTACACATATTTCTGTTTTATTGACCAGTGCACTTACTACCATAAAAAATCTCGTCATCAACTTTAGCAACAAATTTTATGAATACAGTGGAATTAACTACTTTTGGAGTGTTAATAATTCGGTAGAAGTTTTGGAAAGACTTCGATCTGTTAATGAAGCATACACCTCCGTCGATAGCTATGATTTTTCTAACCTATATACTACATTACCGCATACACTCATCAAAGAGAAATTTTCGTATTTGATCAAATGGGCCTTCAAAAAATCAGGATGTACGTACATTTGTTGCAATACATTTAAATCGTTTTTCAGTGACGACAAACATGACAAATATACCAACTGGACTTGTCAGGATGTGATAAAAGCATTTAATTTTCTTCTTGATAATATTTTTGTTCGTTTCGGTGATACAGTCTATCGGCAAAAAATATGTATTCCTATGGATACCAACTGCGCACCTCTCATAGCAGATTTATTTCTTTATTGCTACGAGTCACAATTCATGGCAAAAATTCAAAAAGACCCTTCCAAACAGCATTTAGTGGATAAATTTAACAATACATATAGATATTTGGACGATATTTTGGCTTTAAACAATCCTGAATTTTCTAAATTTACAGATGTATCCTGCAGAACTTACTTTAAATAAATCCAATAGCAGCAGTGATTATACTCCTTTTCTTGATCTTGATTTATCAATAAATCAAGGAAAGTTAAACACCAAAGTTTATGATAAAAGGGATGATTTCTCCTTCTCTATAGCCAATTTTCCCCATCTCGACGGCGATGTTGCGTTAGCCCCTTCTTACGGGGTCTACATTTCACAACTTGTTCGATGCACGAGTATGTAGTGGTGTTTCTGACTTCAAGGAGCGAAATCTTTGTCGCACTGAAAAACTTCTGCATCAAGGGTTTAGATATCATAAATTGATAAAAGCATTCTCTAAATTTTATTATAGATACATTGACTTATTAAGAAAATTTGGTTCTGCATGCAGGGCTCTTATACATCAGGGCATTTCACATCCAAACTTTTATGGCAATATCATTTACAAAGCGCATAAATTCAAAAATTGTCTTTCAAAACTTATTAATCCGTTGAACAAACTTATTCATAAAGGATATAAATACAGCATTGTTGTTAAATCTTTTGTTTTTTCTTATAAATTTTTAGTTTCTTGATATTTGGGTTATTTGATGTGGTTTGTTTCCATTGATTTATCCACTTTTTTACCCTTTGGGGCCATTTAGGGCTTGCAAATGGTGCGAGGTTCCTCAGTGTGTTGAAGACCGTACGGTGACCCCTAGATGCTATGTTTTGGGTCGTTTTAACCTGGATATGGGATGTTGTCTCTTTGACATTTACCCCATTTCCTTTCTTTTTCATATATAGCGGTCCACAAGATCATGATGTCTGTAGTGAATTTTTATAGTGATAACTTCGATTAATGTGTTACATACACTTGTTGAAGTAGCCATTTTGTGAGCAAGCGAATAATATCAAGGTTCACTGTATCGAAAGAGTTCCTTGAGTAGCGAATGAGGTTGTAGATATAAACTCCATATGATCGCTCTGCCGGAATTTTGTTACAAAGAAAAGGGAAGTTGACTATCGGAAAAAGTGAAGTCATTACATTTGTCATATAGACTACATCTGTTGGTCAATTTTAAGATGAAGGTCAAGTGTCAAGTATAGATTTCCTTTGTTTGGGTTCTAGTGCTTAGTTTCCGAAATGGCCATACAGCTCATTAAAATTATTGCAGTGGGAGTTAACACATGTGTTGTAGTCTCATGATCATTTACAGTTATGTATCCGTTTGATAGAAAAAAAAAAAACAACGGCAGTAGAATACAGAAGGAACAAAGCACAAAATTACACAAATCAAAGTCCAGAGACAAGGCAAAAGCAAGAACACCAAAAGACGGAAGACCAAAGACACCACATGACCACAAAACACACAAACATTACATATACAACACAAAAAACTAAAGCACTAACAGTGTGAACTCTCAAAAAACAAGAGTGACATCAGGTGCTCCGGAAGGGTAAGCATGTCCTGCTCTGTTAACAGCACCTTGAAGATGAAGAAATTCTCTAAAATAAAGGTTGCTTAGTGACAAAGTGTTTATATAACGGAAGCTGGAATTAATTTATTTGGCTAGTTTTTTTTAGAAGCTCTTCGATTTTGATTTTTCAATGCTAATGACAAAGTACCAAAAACTGAAACCTCTTCCTCGGAATATTTTTGTCGTAACTATCAACTGACTTAATCTTATGTATTTACAATTTTACTACCTAGTTGCGTTTATTTTCATAGGTCGTTTTTCAGTTTGTTACATATGCAAAAGAAAGGAAATGGGGTAAATGTCAAGGAGACAACATCCCATCTCAAGGTTAAAACTACACAAAACAAAGCATCTAGGGGTCACTACGCACTAGTTTGTTCCTTGCGGGGTTCCTTGTACCGGCTTTCAGGATTTTGGCCTCCAACGAAAGACAAATATACGGCAAATGATGCTGAATCCTGGGGAAAACTTATCGTATTCCTGTTTTACGGACTTGGGGTTTAATGTTTTGTGTAGTCATTTATTGCCTCAGTTTTGCTGTGTTGATTGGCAGTCATTTTAATCCCACTACCTTGAATGCTACACTTGTCTTGCGGAATGTGGAGATTGCCAACTTCTGATGATTACTTTCATGTCCCCGAACTGGACACTATCATGAAATTATCGGGTCACAGAGGAGACGTCACGTGTGGGTTAATTACTATGCTTACGTCATGTTTTGGTACTATTTGTAGTTTTCATACGCGTAATACATTGAATGAAGAATGTATATTATTTCAGTTGATTTCAATTTTTTTATAGACTTTTATTTATTAAGGTCTATCCGGTACAACGGATAGACATTATTGGGATTGTAAAATTGTAAAAATATTTTTTTCTTCTTTTCACAGAGGTGTCTAAGTGGGTAAGTGTAGGTTGATGAAATTTGGCGGGGTTATGTAGTTTCTGTTGAAGTTGTGATTGTATCCGTCTTGGGTCGTTTCGTTATCAGGGGAGGGGGTTATTTTAGAAAACTCCCTAAACATGTTTTCTGATATTATTCGGAAATGGTAATAAATAGGTAGTGAATTGTAATGGAAAAAATGTTTGTTAGGCTATGACAGATATTTCGTTCATTTGGGCGAATGTTGGTGGATGGACCGTTTTCATGATAAGGGCTTGCAAAGTTTTGTTACTTTTCTTGGAGCAATTATTTGGGGAAATTTCGGAATGTGTAAGAATTAGGTATTTGGGGACCTATATCATTGTATTTAGTTGATATGTTTTACATTCGAAAATGTAGGGGTCAAAGGTTTATTGGTCACTTTAAAAGGGATGACATCAGTTCCTTAAAATAAAATGTCTACACAAATGCAGCTACTGTTTAAAATGAAAAATGATCTGCTTGTCAAATTATCTCAATTGTGGTTTCGTGTTTACTAGGTAAACTGAAACTTGATCAGCTGGTTGTCAAAAATGATATTTTAGCAGAAGCATGTGCACACTTAATTGTTTTATGTATTTTGTTTGACATACAATTACACATGGATTGCTGAAAACAACATGTTTTTTTAACACTTATATCCCCCCCGGGTAGAAGTTAAGAAACATTTAGTACATTGCACAATAGTTATTTTGATTCTGTATAACGTAATAAATTTTGATATCAATTAGTGAAAATTAAATCAAAACAAATAATGACTGTAATTGGATTCAAACACAGAAGTCACCGAAATGATCCCTCCAATCATTATCCAAGCATTACTAAGAAATCAATTTTCACCCCTTTTAAAAAATGGTGAATAAAAGGATATGGAGTAAATGCACATGAGACAAAGTCTCTACAAATTCACGGTAAAAAACAAGCAAAGGAACAACGCTTTTATTGTTGTTCTTCATCTTGAAGTCACTATGAGGCCATCAACAATGAGCTTTGCTCATACCTCATAGCAAGTTCAAGACGGCCCCTAGCACCGGTTTAAGCGGAATTCTTTGCTAATCGTCTCCATGTCTTCATTGGTCATGGGTGCGGGATTGTCAACAAACATCAATTAAACTCGCAAAGTGCTCTTACAATCACTGTCATCCTTTGTTAGACAAAAACACTAGTGTCTTAAGCTAGTGGACGATTACAACATATAGACAAACACAGGGCACTCATCAAGTCGAATGTAAGAANACATTTGTGAGGATGAATAGTATATCCATATGAGAAATTCTCTCATGCACAAGTACACCATAACTGAAAAATATAGAGAGCAAACATCTCTCCCACGGGAAATCTTTTTACCTAAAAATTATAAACATTTATAATTAACTTATTGTGTTTCTGGCTACTCAGTGTTATCAATTTGATTGCATTAGGAAAAATGTTATAATATTTCATTAATACAGTAGAATCTATTTATAGCTATTCAAAAACCCATTTAATAAACCATATATTTATATAGCTATTCAAAGAAATGGATAAATTACATCATAAAATATTTAATAGATACTTTAAGTAATATCCTTAATAACTGATATATATAGATTACACCACAAGATCCCGTTCATTACCATATTTTATCCACTAGAGATAGTTAAATTCTAAAATTTTAATTGCGAGGCTTGCCGAGCATTTTAAAATTTTTTAATTTAACTATCGAGAGTGTATAAAATATGGTAATAATCGGGATGAAGTGATATAATCTTTTTCTCTAATGATCAGTGATAAACACCGAGAACTGTATTCCGAATAGATTTGGCGGGAAATAGCACGGGGCTTTATTCAACATACGATGAATAAAGAAAATTTATCCAACGGGTCAAAACCGGTTTAAACTTGACATATCATTAGAGAAACACAATTTAATATATATATCTTATACATATATTATATACGTTCTATTAAGTATGGAGTATTTTCATCTATTGGTATTTTCATATCCCTGCATGTCTATTGCCCAACGAGGTCTATTGCTCAGTGCGGTCTGTTGATCGATGGGATTTATTGACCAGCGCGGTCTATTGACCGATGGAGTCTATTGACCGATGACGTCTATTGACCACTTAGATCTATTGCCCGATGAGGTCTTTTGACCTATGAGGTCTATTTCCCGATGAGGTCTATTGACCAATGAGGTCTTTTGCTCGGTGAAGTCTAGTGTCTTACATTTGAACTTTCTGTAACCCAGCCACTAATACATGTATGACAACACTAACATGGTATAGCGATAAAAATAAAAACAATGGCAGCAAAATGGACGATATATATTTTACTACTGTATTTTAATCACGTGATTTTAATACTATTTGGAAATATGTGTAACAGTTTGTATGACCATCTGCACATTTTTGAGATAAAAATAATACAATTTGTAGAAAATCATGAAATAAAATAAATAACTGCCCATTTTTTCATTAATCAAAATTACCAACATTGAAAAATATCTTTCAACATATTCTTAAATAAATTTTTTTTTTATTTGTGAAAACGTATGCACTTAATAAATCTGCTATTAAACTAGTAAGTATTGAAACAGACAAACTTTTCGTGTGTTAAAATCATTGTTCTGCAAAATGTATTTATATAATATTTTCAACCATTTGCTGTGCACATTCAGATGAAAACTTCAGCGAAGCTGATAAAATTGGAACCTCAGTTGTTCCAAGAACAATTGAGAGGTCGATCCAATTAATTCAGGCCACCTATATATTTATATGAGGCCTTTGCGTTGAACAAACATGTGTAGGTGATACGAGTTATTGCTACAAAGCTTTGAACTTTGGTATGAGACGTTGCTATTGGATGTATTCAAAAACAGTAATAGATAGTGGATAAAAATGCTGGAGAAAATGTGTGTCCTGTTACGATCTACATTTGTAGCAAAGGAAAGGGTGATTAAACCAACAGTTTGGAACCTATGGACCAAAAACTGATTTTCGACAATCGATTTCCGGTTTTCTTTTGCTTGTCGCTTTATAGTATCAATACCATTATAGTAAAAATAATGTATTAAATACAAAAAAAGTACAGGAAGATGTTTCTTTCAAAATCAGGTTCATATCAAAGTATCATGGACAACAAAAACTTCCGTTTTACGTCAATGTATATTGATAAATGTACATATTAAAGATATATATAGGGTCTTAGTTTAATCGGTTAATCTGAAATGAGAGCATTATGGCACAACTTCTGGAAAGACCTATCAATTGTTCATCGAACAATTGACATACTAGTGGCTATTGCTCAGTGCGGTCTGTTGATCGATGGAATTTATTGACCAGTGCGGTCTATTGACCGATGGAGTCTATTGACCGATGACGTCTATTGACCACTTAGATCTATTGCCCGATGAGGTCTTTTGACCTATGAAGTCTGTTGCCCGATGAGGTCTTTTGCCCGGTGAAGTCTAGTGTCTTACATTTGAACTTTCTGTAACCCAGCCACTAATACATGTATGACAATAGCGATAAAAATAAAAACAATGGCAGCAAAATGGACGATATATATTTTACTACTGTATTTTAATCACGTGATTTTAATACTATTTGGAAATATGAAGCCTTGTGTAACAGTTTGTATAACCATCTGCACATTTTTGAGGTAAAAAGAATACAATTTGTAGAAAATCAGGAAATAGAATAAGTAACTGCCCAGTTTTTCATTTATCAAAATTATCAACATTGAAAAATATCTTTCAACATATTCTTAAATAAATTCTTTTAATTGTGAAAACGTATGCACTCAATAAATCTGCTATAAAACTAGTAAGTATTAAAACAAATTTTTCGTGTGTTAAAAT
>MJUU01015105.1:70931-85993 GCA_002080025.1 Modiolus philippinarum | reverse complement strand
TTTCCGAACTACGTTTGGGAGACTTAGATAAGACTGTCTCCTTTAAACCTTCAATACTCTGCGTGATCTGATTTTAATTTATGTTTTCTCCAAAATCAGACATTTTCTTCATATCGAAATTTTATGTTTTGCAGTGAAATAATGTGACAGTTATTGGAACCTATCTGCAATATTTTGTCACAAGAATGGTCAGCTGTCAAAATAAAGTCGCCTTGAATTTGAACAATGAGAGGCCTAGAACAATATTTAAAATTTTAAAATTCCTATAGGTATTTCGGAAAATTGTGTTCCGATCCCCCCCTTTATGGAAAAATTATGGGTCCCCCTCTTTAGCAGAAAGTCTGGATCCGCTATTGATGGTTTTTTTTCAAAATTAACATTATTTTTTGGGGCAGAAAGCCTCCTTCAGAATTTTTTTTCATTATTTTTGCAGCCAAAATATTTTTTTCATATAAAATCAGCTTCAAAATATTTTTTTAGAAAAAAGCATAGCACCCCCCCCCCCCTTTTCAAGTTAAATGGTCGGTCCCTAAGCTATAGGAAAATTTAAGTTTTGATTACAAATTTCAATCATGTGTATTGAAGAAACAACTTTTTTAGTAGATAGCTCAAAAGTGAAAGCATATCCAACGCCTCGTTACAGATTTTAAATTGCAACATGGATTGTGTACGGGTTTCCTATATCCTTCTAAATATACATCCTTGTTCAAACCAACAATTGACATGAGGGTATAATAATTCATAAAAAGACCTTTATATTGTTTTCTTCAAATATTTATAAAAGTTTTTATTTTTTGTGTCGTAAGGGACCGACCATTTAACCTGAAAAGGGGGAGGGGGGCTATGTTTTTTTTCGTGAAGTTTATGGGAAAAAATAAATATTTTGGCTGCAAAACTGATGAAAAAAAAATATTCTGAAGGGGCTTTCTGCCCAAAAAATAATGCTTATTTTAGAAGTAGCTGTGATTTTTTTTTTTTTTTCTTTTTGATGTTGCCATTGTCCTTGGATTGTTCGTTTTGGATTGACGTTTCGGTTCTCACTTACTTTTCAAAAAAATTGTTAATGCTAGTTAAAAAAAAAATTTTTTTTTAATTTTCTGTTCAGAAAAAAACCATACCCTCCCCCCTTTTTTTTGAAGTTAAATGGTCGGTCCCTAAATAAATGGATAATCGATGTGTTTCCGCGATGTATACAAAACTTTTGAAGTGAATCTAAATATCTACTTTCTTGTATTTTTATCTGCCCTGTTTATATATTGAAAACCTTGCAACACCCAGAAGATAATGTATCCAAAATAAATTCAGTATTGTTTTGTAAACTGTCACACCAGTGAACAGTTCTCAGGTGTAACTAAGTTTGTTTGAAGTGAAGTGAACTAGATAGCAGACACTTATTTTACATCACAGGCAGACATACCATTGTGACACATTTAGAAATGGCGTGCTCGAGTGTTTCGATAGTGTGATTACACACATAGGCCAATTATCCATTTCTGTTTTATGAACAGATTATTTAAGTAAAAATTAATCGAAATCCCGTAACTTCAGCAGCGAAAATCGGTTGAGAATATTGAAAGATGTACGGATTTGTAAACATGATCAACAGAAGTCAGTAAACTATTTTTGTCGTACATTTCTGAAAATCGATTACTCTTGTCAATTTGTTTATAAATGCATCTGGAATGTATAAATGCATCGGAACTCTGTTCGAATTGAACTAGCGGAGGAGGAGTTCGCGGAAAGGAACCCCCTTTTTCTACAAAAATGTTTCACATTTTGTGTAGCACCTAGGCAAAACTAAGAAAAAGTTATCAAAGCCCCAAAAGTGTTGGTTTCATTTTGGTGCTTCAAGCTGTAATTTAGTGTTGATATTATATGTTCCTTATAATGGACATTAATGTAAGCATAAATATTCATTTTTTTACAAAAGGATCCCCTCATAGAATATGTATTTTCTTGGTATATAAAAAGAACAGGAGAACTTAATTCCACAGTTCTGGTAATGTCAATAAAAATGAGTAAGTTCCGAAGTCTGGAAAAGGTAGGAAAAAATTTCAAACAATCAAAAAATGTCAAGTGCACATCTTCATTGTTTTATAGATTTAGGTCGAAATTTTGGAGGAGTTGATTTCACAAATGGGTACACTATGTCTTTAAGATTACTGAGTTCCGAAGTCAAGTAAAGGGTCCAAAGTCCGGAAAAAAAATCAAAATACTTCCATAAAGAAAGGTGCACATCTTCTATATATATAAAACATTCTGTCAAAAATGAATAAGTTCCAAAGTCCAGAAAAATGTGGAAAACTTAGAATTAATTCTATAAAGTCGGGTGTATCTTAAATTTTGAAAGGGATATTTTAGTCAAGACTTACTGGGATATGGGATATTCTGAGGACCCACCCCTCATTGTCCTCGCAAGAAGAGGCCCGCCCGACATTTACCATATTATAACCCGGATTTGCACTCCGTGTAACCTGAACAAACATGGTAAAAAACGATTTGAACCCTCCCCACTTTTCTCTGGATCCATGTCGGAACCCCATTTTTCGAACAGTGGATCCGCCGGTTAATTGCGTTATGGGGTCATCCACTCTTGACGTTATGCATCGAAGAGTTTTTGATATGCAGAATGGATCTTTGAAATTTTTCGAGAATGATTTTCAATGTTGCGTTTGGAGTTAATAAATAGTATAATAAGCTCACTAATAGTACATGTTTTATTTGTATAATACCTGCTTCGATGAAAATATGATTAAAAAATAATGTTTATCTTCACATGTAGCCCACTGTAGCATGCTCTTGTATTTAGGGGGACGACCATTTGATTTTCAAGGGGGGAGCTCGGGCATTTTTGTAAATAAATAATTTAATCCTGGTGCCAGTGAAAATAAATATTCCAATCATTTTTGTCATGAAAATAAATGATTTGAATTTGATTTGAAGTATAAAATTTTTGTTGCAAATGTGAATAAATAATTTGTCGTGACATTTGTGAAAATAAATAATTTTTTCCAGAATTTTATGATATAAGCAAAATCGCCCAAGCCCTCCCCTGAAAATCAAATGGTCGCCCCTTTAGTATACGCTATTGAGGGCGACGGGGGAAGGAAAGTTTGCAGTCAAATGATAAGCAAAAGATGCCATATGCTCTTCGAGCCGTCAACCAGGAAACTTTACATTTTATGACTGACGACACTTTTTTTATGTTTAAACTGACGACATTCCAGTGCACCAATAAATAGCGAGACAATCGAATGGAAAGGCGATTATTTTATTGCTAGAAACAAAATTGATTGAAATTGTAAATATATATCGTATTAATTACACCATATATTTAATATAATATTGATAATATACAAAATTAACATGATTTAAATTCAATAATATTTTTAAGTACGTTTCTCATTGCATAAATAGTTAATACCCTTTTATTTACGATGTAAAATTGTTTTCCGTTTTCCAAGTATTTTATTAAGGGAGGTAAAAATTTTCAAATAAATTCTTTATGTTACATAGAGGAAAAAAAAGATAAATCAAATTTCAACAGATTACTTTTTGACATAAGAATAACAAAGGAAATGGGTGTTATGTATAGTAATGTTTACGTTATGTAATGTTAAGTTTCTTGTCCGATTTTCTCTAATAAGGCATATAATATAGTATCATTGCGTAATGTATTTCATATTGGCATAGTTATAGATCCGAGGTAAGTCATATTGGCCAGAATCAATCAATGAATGCTACATCAAGTACGTTGAAATTGAGTGTCAGACAATTCAATTAACGTACAATACGTACTCCTACTTCAGACCACCTTACTATAGTTAAGACCTGCTTTCCACCACCTTCAGACAGTCAGACTAACTTGTTGTCTGCGATAAAACGGGACTCATATGAAGAGAAAATATGTACATCGAACTATATGAACACAATTCTAAAGTTTGTTTTATATTTATTCGCAAGTTAAAAGATGAATCAAATGTTATATGTTGGTTCATAATGAATATTTTGACACTGTTTATAAAACAGTTATTGTATCGTGTTTATTGCTCTTTAAGAAAAAGGGACATCCGTTATGAACAGATTCTATAAACGCAATTATGATAATCATCTCAATCATTTCAAATGACGGATATGCGCTGTAAAAGACAGTCCCTATATACCAACAAGAAAGTGTTTACATAGGACAGATCTCAACTATTCGAGTCGTGGGCATACGTTTGTTGTTTGACTGTGTTGTTCCTAGGGTCGACCAATCAAATGCAGTGATGTTATGACTAACTCATTGTTTGCTTCTATATCAATAACTGTTAGTTCCTTTGTAAAAAGATGACAAAATGCTACATTATAATATTTTGGTATTTTTGTTTTATGTATGAATGCACACAATATTTTCCGTCAACATTTGATGAATTGTGTTTTCTTTAGCACAGAAGCTGACAAAAGATATACAAGTCACAAACAGACGGTGGGGACAGATTTATTGAACCCGTCTTATTTCTAAAAAGAGCGAACTGCTTGTCAAAAGAAACAAGACAAACTGTTAAAAGCTCATATTCAATGTTATTTCGATTATTCTTGCTCTGCTTGGTGTTTCAATGTTTCACTAAGACGATGAAAAAATCACTATAAATCGCTAACTTAAACAAGAACGCCTCAAAATAACAGAACCAACAGAGTGTAAGCCTACAAAAACAGGAGGTATCATCATTTGATAATGTAGCGTAAACCTGATCTGTTCAACCATTCATACAGACACGTAAAAATATTGTGTTGAAAGCGGTTATTGTCATTTTCTAACCCTTCGACAAGTTCAATCAAAAGTCCGTAAAAGATTCCCCGTGCTTGAGGTGTATGCTCTTTTTATTTTGTAGTTATGGTGTACTTGTTCATATGAAAATTTCCCATGTAAATTCAACATTTGTCTCTCTTGTTTTGTAAAACAAATAAGCTGTGTGTTTTTCATCTCTGTATATATATTGCTCACATCGCCCGATTTTACTTGCCAAGTTTTCTTACATGTACAATCAACTCGATGAGTGCCCTGTGATCATTTATATGTTGTATTGTCTATTGGTCCCTTTTCGGGCACTGGATGACAGTGTTTGTAAGTGTACTTTAGCCCGAGAGGTAATTCTTGTTGACGACAATGCATCATTGACAAAGAGGATACTTGGATATTGCGTTTTTCAACATTTAGCAAGTGAATTCCGCTCAAACCAGTGCTAGGGGGCATCTTGAAGTTACTATGAGGAAGGAGTGTTTGCTCTTTGTTGCAGTAATCAAGGTGACTTCAATATGAAGAACAACAATGAAAGAGTTGTTCAATTTGCTTATTCAGACCATGTGTCTATAGAGATTTGTCTCATGTACATTTACTCAATATCCCTTTATTTGTATATGGTACTTGATACTTTTCTGACACTGAAAAAGTAAACAAGCAAAAATCATTCCTGTAAACTCTGTTTGCTTCAGTTTATAGTTTATATATATATAACACACTATGTAAACGGTGTACTGTGCCTTCTCAATAATAACAGTGTCCTCTATAAAATGTACCTTCGTGTTCTTTTTTACCTGGATTTTAGGGAACAGGAAGGCACATTTTCACTAAGGACACTATATTATATGGTGAACTGTGCCTTCTTAATTTCTAACAAAGAACACGATCGCACGTTTTATAGAGGACACCGTTTACACAGTGTGTATATTCATAAATCCAATCAAATCAATCAAATCAAATATTTATTGATAAATAATCCAACAGAGGATTGTAATCAATACACAATACAAGATACAAAATACATCAAACAACAAACAAATACTTACAAAAAATAGTTATGATATGAGAAAAAGAAATATATATATATATATATATATATATATACAAAGCAACAACACCAAAATTCCCGACGTACTGGATCCGTCAGGATACACACTTTTTGAGAAGAATATAATCAAACAATAGACGAAAGTGAATTCTTAATATTTCAGCCCCTATCCGGGCCTTTTTCAAAACACAATAAAATAAAAAATACAATCAAACAAATACTATTTACAAAAAAGTCTAAACAAAACAACAACAGCTACATTATAGACGCTGGTTATCACAAATGTAATCCGAGATGAATGCCCAGAGGGAGATGAAGAAAAAACTTTTGTCAGTTACTGTATATCGAAAAGTATTTAACAAAATCAATAATTGAAGACATTGTAGTGAATCCGGAAGAAATAATATCTGCAATAGGAAAATGTGTTATTTGTAAATTTGAATGCATGCCAGCTTTGCATGCGTCACCTAAAAAGAAAGCCCTTTTCCCAGAACCACCACTTATATCTTTTCGCAGACCCAAGAACTTGAAGGACATGCTCGTTAAGGCTAAACAAAAATCACCTGTAATAGGACAATTTAAGACCTGTCAAGACAGACGGTGTCTTTTGTGCAAATACAGTCTTACAACATCGACATTTAAGAGCACAGCAACTGGCGAGAAATTCAAAATTTTCGGCAATTTGTCCTGTAAATCCGAAAATGTGATATATATGATTACGTGTGCGGTATGTCAACAGCAATATATTGGTGAAACAAAAAATTCACTAGATATCCGTATTAATTTACATCGTAATCACATAAAGAAAAAGGAATTAACACAGGCAACGGCTGTCCATTTCAACAGCATAGGACATAGCTGGACAGACATGCAAAATGTCGCCATTGACCAAAATAAGTCTTGGAATGAGACAAAGCGACACATTATAATCACATGCCACAATCCACAAGGGAACTGCACAAAAACGATAGAATTACAAAAGACAAACATAGACAACGATAGGCACCTGCACTAGCAAACAGCTATCGGTACCCAAACCTCCCCTTCCTCTATACCGTGCCTGTAGTATAATAAACATACAAATAAAAGCCAATACAGACAGACAACTAACTCAAAGACCACAATCTTGAAAAGGAAAGAATAAGACAAAACGTAATTTAGAAAGATGGGTCAAGGAGTGCTTAACTGTCGGCTAGTTCAAGGAGCCTAGTCTGCTGCCATACATCATTCATGTAAAAATTGGTTGAATTTACATCACTGTTTTAAGAATAGATGATTAAATATCATTTTATTATGATATTGCTATTGTCAAGCAAGTGGTAAAACTTTCACTGAATCAAAATCAAGATTAAAAACCCAAGCTTACAGTCAGTACTATAAAAGAGTTATAAAGTATATACATATCTAAACGGGACTTGTATACTACAAGAAATGGCTTATAATATTTTTGTTATAAATGTGGCTTGATATAAAATATATAGTGAAGAAAGAGAATGACCGAATACTTTTTGTACGTCCCTGTATATTGTCTTTTAACTACCCCATATCTGTTTTAGTATGTCCTTGGGGTGTAAACTTTTACTTTAGTTTAGCTCCAGTAAATGTATTGTCACTTGGTTGACCTTAGCAATATTAACAATATCGATGAAGGGAAATTGAAAGACGCCAAAATGTTTATTCAAGTAATGGTATGATAACAGTTGGAAAAAAGGCCTTTGTCAAAAATGGGAGTCACATCTAGCATAGAATTATTAAATCTGTGCATCTAGTGTCTGATATACTTTATCATAAATTTCTTTCAACTATGTACCGACTTGAAATAGATGTTTTAACCAGAAGTATCATTTCTCATCAGTTTATATCCGTGATTTTCATTACATTTATCAATTAATAAAGTAAATATTCCACAGCTCAAAAAATATATTTGCCGAATTCGATCACACATCGTGCAAAAAGTCACTAAACGTTCACTTCGTTGGTCATTTATAGGTCTATAACTGTTTTGCCTCTAAATTCATCATTTTCTTCAAAGTGGAATGCAATACACGAGAATAACTTCATTATTTAATCTAATTGGCATCGTTTAAATTCCGGGACCAATTGCATAAAAGCCAGGTCAATTCGGGTAAAAGTCAGGACACATTAAAATTTAAAATCAGGAATTACGGTCTTCCAGAACATTTCTTGTCGTTGTTCTCTTGTCGGATTTCGATGTATTTGAAGTGTCGATACTGTGAGTGGTTTTATTTGAAACGGTGTTTTAATTATAAAGAAAACTGTATTTTTAATGAAACTGGAATTTTGTCTATATTTCAAATACGCGTTCATGAATTTGAGAGATGAAAAGGGTGTAATATGATATATATTTACTATTCAAATTTAAGGAAAGCAACCTATCTAAGAACTATGGGGAAAGCGTCTGCACGTTTACATTTTTTTCAATATCATTCGTGCTAAATCCGGGACAATCGGAGAAGATCAGGACAATTTATCGTAGAAAATCATGTCCTCGCAGGACAACGTTACCTATTGTGTTAATGATACTAATATTTCTTAGGCAGATCCGAATTTACTTGTTACATTTTTTATAGACCATTGCTGTGCTAATTGACTGCTTATCCCTGAGGATATTACAATCAGAGTCGTAAAGTGCTTCGGTAATTGTCAGATTATTTGAAAAGAAAAGGAAAAATTTAAAAATTTAGAAAACAAATAAGCACCGCTCTCACGCAAGGCTCTGTCTCTAGCTTATTTGTGGCCATTTAGTTCATTTTCAATGCGCTCTGTCATATGTAATTTATCCCTGCTCTTTCAAATATTTGATTTGTATCTGCACTAAACACATATAGGTGAACTCAAAGTCGATATTTTGTTATTTCAGTACAGCAATTATTTTTCAATATGCCAGCAACAAAATAGAAATTATCTCTTTATGTATTGTAAATAACATTCATTCTCATCGCGTTTTATTTGCAAATCTTTTGAAGCCAATTTCATGCAAATTCTAATAAAACCAATCTTGAATTCTTTGTTTTTACAATTATAATTTTTGACAGCCATTCCTATTATGACTGCAAAATAATACCTGGCACATTTTGAACATTTTTAGATTTTTCAAAGCTGAACATGTTCAGATGTGTTAAATATAAAGAAAACATGCAGCTTTGATTATTTTTTGGCCGGCTGGAAAAACAAGAAGACAGCAATTAAAATCCAAAGAAAAAAAAACAAATAAATAAATAAGAAAAAAAAAAAGGAAAAAACCCGAAAAAAAAACATTTTATCCTGTAACAAACGGCAGCTTACAGTAAGATTGTCACCATCTTTTAAAAAAAATTCAACATTGTTGGAGATCTAAAATAAAAACGGCAGGTTTGGACGATTTTATTAAAAACGCACTCGATTTTTTCCGTTTGTTAGGTAAATACGGTGTTGTAAGTGGAAATTTTGACGTCAGGGAATGTCGAGAACCATTTTATTCACCTTACGCGAAGAGTCCTGTATGGTCCAATGAAGGACACAGATGCTACTTTAAGAAGTCACTTTGTAACGAAGAAGGACAAGTAACAGTTAGTAATGGTACATCGTCTTCTGACAGACTATGCCGTTGTGATTATACAAGAGGGTATGATTATATCACCAAACCAAAGGATCTGTGCAAATGTTCACCGTCAGCAGAAGACTGTTCCTGTTTCATCAGAGACTGCTCTAGACGGTATTTCAAATTAAATCAAGGTAAATTTAAAGAAGAAAGCTTTCTGATTTTGTTTAATGGTTTCATCTTACTGTAGACATTTGAGATATGAAAATAGGTAAGGTGGATCAATAACAGCTGCCTTTTTTACAAATGAAAAAAAAGGACAAAATACAAACGTTAACAACCATTGGAACTCGGGACAGTCAGACTTGGTACCGGTACTAGCAAAGGCAAGCGGTAGGGTTAAACCGGTTTATGGGTACCCAAACCGAATGCATGCCAGTGTTTTACCAAAGGTTAAGCGGCAATTTCTCCTTGATCAATCCTTCCAAATCACGTTTTGTCTTAATCTTTCCTCTTCATTGTGGTCATGGGGTTAGTTGTCTACCTGTATTGTGTTTTATTTGTACGTTTATTATACTATAGGAAACGGTATAGAGAAAAGCGAGGTTTGGGTACCCATTAACTTGTTAAGCCCTACCGCTAGCTCTTGCTACCAAGTCCGGATATCCGAGTTCTAATAGTTGTCTACATTTGTCTTTTGTCTTTTTTTTTATTGTTTTCTTGTACATTTCCCTTGTAGTTTTTGGCATGTGATTGTAATTTTCGGCCATTGTAAGTCTGTTTATTGAGAGCAAACCACATGACTGCTCAGGTTCTCCTTCATGTACAACTACGGTCCACTGGTCGACCCAAACATTACAAAGATTACAAACCAACTCGATATCACTCAATATCTAAAAAAATCATAACCCCGGCATATCGACAGGAAGCGAAGTTTTTCATTTGAGATACAAAAGTTCCTATTCTTAGCTCTTCGAGATTTCGTTGATTTGTTTTGCTCTAGTAAAAAAAGGGGAATTAAAATGAGCAGTCTGAAAGTATTGTTTCGACAATACTTATTCCCCTGTCGGTAGGGAGAGAAATAATTTCTTCAAAAATAAGCAAACTTAAAACAGAACTCCAGTCTGAGGTGTGGGTCATTCATAACAATTAGAGCAATATGCGCAAGCTTTTTCATTTGTCAAACGTTTTCCCATAAAAATGTTTTTATCAGAAGTACTCAAAATAATGTAGGTTTTGCATTGAATCATTCGTTCAGTGATTATATATTTCTGTCCGTTCCTTATAGCTTTTATGATTTCATAAACAAAGCCTCTGCAGGGCATATCAATGACCCAGTTTCTCTGGTTTTCCGAAATCTCGTTGATATATTTGTGTTTTCGTGAAGAAGTATTGCAAAACCTAATAAAAAGACAAAATAATAAGTTTATTTTGATCAGGTACATTTCTTTGAAAAGGATGAAAACTTTATTGCTTTCCAAACGGTAGAAGAATTGCTTTATATATCGCGAATAGCTTCCTGGTAAATCACGGTCTGACTTTGACAGAGGATCTCTGCAGTCTCAGATAGCCACAAGGAAGATGATTAACAATATTAATATCGCATCAAACATAATGACGTATCTAATAAGCTCTGGAACCAGCATATCAAAATTTAAAAAGTTGCATAACCGTGAAAACAGTAACTGAGGGTTCTTTGTGGTCTATTCGAATAAATGTGCCTTTCTAGATTGCCACGGTCTCTGAAGATGCGATAGTTTTACTGATTTATTAATTGTTTCCTCATAACTAATTAAAATAGCACTCCAATGTAAATGTGCCTGAACAGTTTCAGATATTTTCACTGCATTGAATGGCAATGATGCCTCTGCTAGTGAACTGTAAGTCCCCGACCGTATAGTCTGTACTTCGATGCTGACCCGAAAAACGATGTTATTTTTAAACTTGCAATACATGTATCTAAATTTTACAAAATTTTGTTTAAAACTAAGGAGTATCTCCCTCATGCATAGCTTTGTGCGTAGCTGAATATTGGCTTTCTGTTTAGATCGCTTTGGGTAATTGTTGTCTATCAGCTTTTACAAGTTTTTCGGTTGATAGACTTCCAAATATTTTGATTTGATCTGAACTGATGAGACATACAATGTATGCAGAAAATGAATTAATAGTACCTTCGGTATTTTGTTATTTATTACCACTGGGCCGATGCCTCTGCTTATGGACTGTTAGTCCCCGAGGATATGCACCAACCCAGTAGTCAGTACTTCGGTGTTGACCGGAAAACCGATGTTATTTTGAAACTTTGACAAAACTTTGTTAAAAACTAAGGTGCATCTTCGTCATGCATAGCTCTGTCCTTAGCTGAATTTTGGCTTTTCTATTAAGATCCTTTTGGGCTATTGTTCTCTATCAGCTTTTTCCAAGTTTTTCGGTTAATGGACTGACTTCCAAATGTTTTGATTCGATCTGCACTGAAGAGACATAAGCTGTCGAACTGCGCATATGCAGAAAATAAATTAACAGTAACTTCGGTATTTAGTTATTTAAAAACGACCATAGAGGTAAATGTTGATTAGGGCAAATGCATGATTTCTCCATCCATGTACTCACTTCCACTTACCATTGAAACGGAAGGCAACATTCTTACTGTTCTAGTTTTGTGTGCCATGGTTATTTTCACATCTGTTTGATAAGTGTCTGTTTGTTGTTTTTACCCGTTTAAATTCTTCCTTGGTATTCTACTGGCAAAGTTGGTTGGTTTCTGGTGTATACATTTATACCATCTATTTTTCTCGTTAGAATTATTTTCATTGTTTGTTAATCGTCCATTTTTAGCTCACATGGCTATGCCAGGGTGAGCTATTGCCATCACTTCGCGTCCGTCGTCCGTCCGTCCGTCCGTCGTTAGCTTACTTTCAAAAATCTTCTCCTCTGAAACCACTATGTCAAATAGAACCAAACTTCAAATGAATCATCACTAGGGTATCTAGTTTCAAATTTATTATTTTGTATGTCTTAGGTCAAATAACATGGCTGCCGTTACTAAAAATAGAACATAGGGGTCAATTACAGTTTTTGAAAAATAACTCAAAAACCGTTACAGATATCAAAAATCTGAAACCCAGTTAAAATGATCAGCTTCAGAAGATCTACCCATGCTGAAATTTTGAAGAAAATCTGATTACCCATCTAAGAGTTATTGCCCTTTTTCCGTAAAATTATCAAAATTTTTATGTTTTTATTTTTTATTAAAAAAACTATAACAGATAGAGGTTAATTTAAAATTGCAAAAATGTTCAGCATGTTAAGATCTACCCACATAGAAATTTTGAAGGATATCTAAGTACCTATATATGAGTTGTGGCCCTTTATTGGTGAAATGTTTCGTGATTTTATACTTTTTGTCCTATATTTCAAAAACGCTTTGAGTTGGAGGTCAAGTTTATATTGCAAAAATGTTCAGCATGTTAAGGACTATATTTGATTGAACAAGGTCAAGTTTTCCGACCTCTTCCAAGATGGCTGCCAGCGGGGAACTTAGTTTACTATTTGACATAATGGGGAAAATTCATACAAAGAACTTCTTCTTGAGAACCACCGAATGGATTTCAACCAAACTTGGCATGAATGATGCTGATGAGGTGCTGACCAAGTGCTGTTACTTTGGTGCCGATCTGTCCAATATGGCCGCCAGTAGGGATCTTAATTTTAACATTGGACCCTATCGGAACATGCAAACAAAGAACTCCTTTTCTAGAACCACTGAACCACTAATTAGCATGAATGATGCTTATGAGGTGCTGACCAAGTGTTACTACTTTGGTGCCAATCCGTCATCCGTCATGGCAGCCAGCGGAGAATTTAATTTTAACATTGGACCCAGTGGTAAAATGAATACAAAAAACTTCTTTTTGAGAACCACTGAATTGCTTTAACCCATACTTGGCATTGATAATTCTTATGAGATGCTGACTAAGTATTTTTACTTAGGTGCCGATCTGTCATCGTATATAACCCATAGCATTGGACCCTATGGGAAATGTGCACAAAGATCTTCTAGAGAACTGCTGAATGGATTTAAATCAAACATCACATGAATGATGCCTGTCAAGTGCTGACCAAGTGTCACCAGCTGTGAACTTAATTTTACAGAAGATCTTCTAGAGAACTGCTGAATAGATTTAAACCAAAATTTGCATAAATAATGCTTATGAGAAGCTGACCATGTGATGTTTCTTCGATGCTGTTCCATCCTCCAATATAGATCTTCTGCTCTGAAACTGCTTGAACAGTAGAGTTTTGATATGATAGTCCTTGGGTGGGCCTCTTCAAAGTTTTATATCAAATAGCTGCCAGCAGGGAATGTAGATGTAAGTTTGGAAACTGCATTCAAAAATCTTCTCTGAAACTGCTTGAACAATTTTAATTCAATTTTATAAAAAGTTTATGATTTTTATGTACATACACCTTCAAAAATGGACCATCAATTTTGAATTATAGTGCTGCGTAGGATCCAGGTGAGCGATACAGGCTCTTGAGAGCCTCTTGTTTTTATTGTTGTTGTGGTATTTGTAAATCGACATTTCAGAATATATCTTTTGGCTGTCCATTCCGTATTGATTGTCATTAATTGTCATTATCTTCAATGTACGGCATAACAATTAAATATTGGATCCTTTCATTTGTTTCATATTTATTACTTTATTCTGTTGGTTTCAGTGACGTATTATGTAATACATTTCCGATATTTCAGACTATGAATGTGAAGATAAACAGGAATACAAGTGTAGTGCTATTGTCCAACAACGGTAAGCTAACAGTAATACTTGTAATTTGTGATCTATTGTGATAGTTTCTGGAAATGAGAAAAAAGTATACAGACTTTTTTTTTACCTATTATCATCTGAATTTCAACAAATTGAAGTTAACTTTTTTTTATTAAATGAGGAATGCGTCGAGACAGTTCGTTTAAATACAAACAAATCAATAAGATTTCCGTTTGAACTGCGTTAAAAGTTAAAAGTATGTATTGGATAAAACATAAAATTATAAACTCTAATAGATAAAAAAAGTAAAAGAAAGAGGTGCGTATTTGCCTAGATCGTCGACATATCTGTCTTTTAAAAATTGTGTGAATGCCATTGGACTTGTTGTACATATATTACTGCTAATTTAGTTTCTACATATGGCCATTTCGATAACTTATGCCTCTTTAGTGCAGATCAAATCAAAATACTGTGAAGACAATAAATAAAACTAGAACTTTTTAAAGTCTGAGAGAGCACGAATAACTAAATGGATCAAAATGGAATAACAAAATACCGAAGTAACTGTTAATTTATTTTCTGCATATGCGCATTTCGACAACAAAAAAAGAAAATATCAAGATAAAGCAAAAGTTATGGCAGAAAGAGATATTCATTATTTTTAAGCAAAATTTTCTTTATAAATTATAAAATATATAAACTTAAAGTTTCCAGATAAAATCGGTTTAAGGGTCATAGTCTCTATGTTTCCTTGACTATACAATGTACCTTGCATATTGAAAAAAATGACATCGGTTAGTGGCAGAACTATAATGAAACGATAACGGAATCGTATTTCTACGATTGCCCGTATCGTACGCCATTTTCACTTTTGAAAAAAAATAACAGCTAAGGGATCGACCATTTAACCTGAAAGGGGGGGGG